>JASSRZ010000072.1:6514872-6524903 GCA_032164315.1 Malacoctenus gilli | reverse complement strand
CGGCAGAACGCCGGAGTCAGCACTGAGTTCCAACAAGGTGTCCCCCCCCCCCCCCCTCTCCCCCTCCTCCCCCCTTTCTTTTTTGTCCCCCGCTTGGCTGCACCTGACAGAGCAAGCCCAGACGTCGGCCTGCCGCTGGAGATCAGCCGCGGGGGTTCGGGACACGGTTTTCGGTACCTGCGCGGAATCAGAAGGACCGAAGTGCTCCGTTATGTTTAGTCCCGGTTTTTCCGGCGACGACCCGCCACTTTCGCCCTCCTCTTCGTCCCGTTTGTGTGCCGCTGCGGCAGTTCCGAGACGATCAACTCGTTTAACAAAGTCCTGATGCAGAATCCCCGGACTGGGGGACGGTAGAGCTCGTCGTTTTTCGTTTACGTGTCCCCCAAGAAGGGTCTCGTCCTTTTTTTTTTGTTCTCTCGCTGTGAACCGGTGCTCAGAACTTTCCCTCCGTGGGCCGAAGTTGCCCTCAGACGGCAGCGATTCCGAGCAAGGAGAGAGAGAGAGAGAGAGAGAGAGGCTCGAGTCGTCCCTATAGATTTTTAATATCTCATCCTCCACCGCAATCCGAAGGCAGGAATTCAGCTCGGATTTGATTTGCGTCAGCGTTCATCGATTACGTCTGCGCGGTTCCAGTCAAAACAGAGTTTTCTTAACTGATTTTTAATACCGTGAAGGTTACGTGCGGGTACTTCGCTGACTTGGATCTGGCTCCGTGCCAGTGACGACAGTAAATACTGGGAGGAATTTGAAACATTTGGAAGAAAAGGGGGGAAAAAAAACATCAATATGAATGATTATTTTTTCATGGTTTTGGGGGGGGGGGGCACCGATCAGCACTTTGCTGCTGAAGCCTCCCCGAAACCTATTTGTTTCAGATCCACACGAGCGCGTTCCGACCACGTTTATGCTCCGCAACAAAGGGCAGATCAGGTGATCAGAGCGAGGTCAACGACGGCAAAAAAAAACACGGGCGCAGACGCGAACAATTTTTGAACAGCACCCGGAGCGAGAAAGACGGTTTATTGAGCCTGAGCGAGGAAAGCGTCGGTCCGAGCTCAATGAAAAAGTTCCGATAACGCAGCGAAAGCAGACGTCTCTGTAGAAGAAGTCAAGTAAGCAGTCAAATATCCGTCTGAAAAACTGGAGACACACAAATACAAGCTGTGAATCCCCCTCCGATTACAGTCAAACCTGCCCTGTGCCATGTACTACTTTCCTCCGATCCCCCGTTTTGATGCGAGAGTGTTAATTCCGAACGCCGAGCAAGTTCCGCCCACGTCTTTGGATCTTATCAATGTCTTCGAGATGAAAAACAGTCAAAGTGACTCCCGACAATTGTGTTATTAGAGCGTCCAGGTTGACGATGTCAAACCTGATCTCTATGCTGATAAACAAGCCCGTGTTGTAGCATATCAGTGGAACAGTGCGGCTCCTACTGTTAAACTGCAAAGAACTGACAAGCGCGATCGAAAAAAAACACTAATGTAGAATAAGAGCTGGATTTTTACT
Organism: Malacoctenus gilli; assembly: GCA_032164315.1. Lineage (NCBI taxonomy): Eukaryota > Metazoa > Chordata > Actinopteri > Blenniiformes > Labrisomidae > Malacoctenus > Malacoctenus gilli. The sequence continues at coordinate 6,523,394 of JASSRZ010000072.1, read as the reverse complement.
CGATAGAGAAGTGATATTTTGCACAACGTGTACAGTATTTAAGACGATCCTCCTCCAAGTGGTGCTGAAGCCTTCACCTGTAGCGACACGCGTCTCCACCCGAGACTGACGGCTAAAGTGGCATTCGGTGTTTTTGGTTCCAATGTGTTCATCGTGCACGGCCAGAACATACGTCGACGGGTTCCTGACCGAGAAGACGAAGCGCTTCGGTGCAAACGTTCAGCTCTGTGATGGCGAGATCCGTGAAAAGCTTCTTCTGTCCCCTGTGGGAGGGTCCAACGTCGCAACTATTTTGCACTACCTTATGTTCAATGTTTTGTCTTCATGTTGTTATTTTATTCCAGTGTTTTGACGCCCCCCCCCCTCCCCCTGGTCCACTCTGCTGTAGTGCCCCCGTGAGGCCGGCACGGGAACTGCTCCCTTGTGTTCCTCTGCAACCCGTCGTCCAAATGAGACTCACCTTAAGTATGTAAAGCGTTCGGTGGAGGAGTCGATGTTCTGCCCTGTAAAAACAACAATAAACACACACAACAAGAACCTGAGTGGCGTTTGTTCTTGCCGTGACTGTAGCAGGACCAGTGCTGCTGGTTAAACCTGCAAACTTGACCTCCATAATTGGGGGCTTTCCTCAGATCATGTCCTTCCAAGACCCTTCTGAAGGAGTCCTTGTGATCTGACCAAGTCACATTCAAACGTTCTGCAGAATCACACCGGTCACACATCAGCACATGTGCACAAAATGTGCAAGTTAACCAAAAACAACCCTCCAGCCCGGCTTCTGTAAGGTGCGCCTCAAGCGTCACGTGACCACGACTCAGCAGGTTAAAATGGTAACTCTTTATTTACAATAGTTTACAATAGTTTCACAGAAACAGTTTGCACCACAGTACAGACAACGCTTTCTCAGTAAAGGGAGAAGGGAGGAGGGGGGGGGGGGAGGAGGAGGACAACTCGGGGTGGGATAAAAAACGAGCTGTATCACAATGAGCATTGTTAACATTAATTACACTAATGTATTTTAAGACGCAGACTACCGTTAAGATTTTGTGCCTGAAGATGCCTCCGGATTCCCTTCGACGCGAGCGTTTCGCGAAACGCGGCGACCTCGGGGACCGCCGAGGAACCCGCGTTCGCAAACACCAGCAGACGAGCTGAGCCTCAACAAACTCTTGGAAAGTCTTGTGTTGTTTTTTAACCAACCAAACATTCTGTGTGTGTGTGTCGATCCCCGATCAAGGCTTTGATTCTGCATTGTGAGGAGAAAAAACAAAAAAGAAACTCCATCCTGGACTAAGATCTGAAGGTTTGTGGCTAAAATCTGTCACTCTACATTATGGCTTTTATAAAATCAGAAACAACCTGTAGCCGACACAGACCAGCCCGACAGCAGATGGCACATGAATAAGAGAGCTTTCCGATCTTCCGTCCAAACTGGAGCAAGTTTAAGGGGAGAGAAGTCCTAAAAAGCTAAAACACGTTCCCCGATAAATCCGCTTCACAAGGAGCTGAATACTGCAGTGAAAAAAAAAAAAAACTTGAGCGAGAGGTGATAAACGGGCCGAGATCCGGGGAGGGGAAGGGGGGGGGGGGGGGGTTCCGGAGACCGACCTGACAAAACCGACCCGGCGCAGGCGTCCCGTTTCCCTCCGTCCGACCTGAAACCACACATCTCAGATGAGACAACTCATAGCAGCACATGCATCGCCAGCACCCCTCTTCAAACAAAAAGTTTAAAAAAAACACACACACACACTCGCATGCATAAGTTCAACTGGACGCCGGAGAAAAAAAAACTCTCTCTTAACACTTTCCAGTTTTTCCTTTTTCTGTTGACACTTCCAACAGGACGGCCATAGAAGTTCCCTTATATAAATAGCTTTGTCTCTGAAACCTTTGTCTCAAAATAACCAAGTGAACGGCATGAGGACATAAAAAAGTACTCCTGAATATCGCTGCTGCCCGAACCCGCTCACGAAAACACAGAGCGCACGCAGAGCAGAGCAGAGCAGAGGCGGCGACGGAAAAACGCCTGTCTGGAAACTCCCGTGTCGTCCGATTCTTTGTTGATTATCTGGCTTTGAATATCTCCATCGAGGAAATAGCTTAGTGGTAACGAGAACACTGAATTCTTTCGAGTGCCGGAGCGTAAAAGCTCGGCGTATGGCCCGGGGAAAACCTCCACCTGAATGGGGGGGGGGGCTGAGGCTGGAAGACAGCGTGCGGAGGAGGACGAGGAGGAAGAGGGGACGACGGGTGCTCGGTTCGTTTGGACAGACTTGGAGCCTCGATGAAATTCTTCCACAAACACAAGACGGACAGGTGAAGCGGACGCGGGTTCGAGCGTGTCCACCCGCATCTTTGTTCTCTTGGGTTATACCTCAGCTTAATACGATAGCACCGTCTGAAGCAGATTCGAGCCGGGCCTGGCTCGTTTGAAACCGACGATCGTCACGGAACACTGCGGGAATCAAACCGACGCCTCCGTCCCCGAGACAGAGGAGTCCGATGAATATAAATGTTTAAAAAAAGAGAGAGAGAAGAGTGCAAAACATCTTACACTAAATTTTTCCCAGCATGCTCCATAATGGGTGGCAGTTGTGAGGACACACTCTCTCTCTTTCCGTATGGCAGTTCAAACCTTTCCAGTGTTCGCGAGACGCCAAGTCCACACGGTAGCGGTTTGTTGCGACGCCAACGTCGGCTACAGACAGACATCCATTCAGTGATTGCCGTACGCACAGAGTCTGTAGGAAGCGGAAACAAACCGTAGTAAATCTAAAATAGCACTCAGACTGGTTCCTTATTAAGTGGGACAAAAGGGGGGGGGGGCTGGGATAGGTCCATAAAGTGTGTGTAGAAAAGCGTCGGTTCATGGCGGACCACGAGGAACGGAGGCGCGAGGGTTCAAGACCTGAATCTGAGGAGGGGGAGGGAGGAGGGGTCCGAGTTGGGGGGTAAGGCTGAGGCGAGGGCGCTAGTCCAGCAGGTGCTTGCGCGGGCCGATCCGCGAGCGGTGGGAGCGCCGGGCGTCCGGCGGCCCGTGCGTGTTCCGGCAGCTCTGGCACACGTATGTCTCTGGCACGTGGCTCTTTCGGATCTTGGCGCACGACAGGTGGATCCAGGTGTGACACTTGTTACATTCGATCATGGCGCGCCCCGCGAAAGGCTTCATGCAGAAGCACGTCACCAGGTCCCACGAGTCGTCGTCTGCGAGGGGAGGACGGAAAAAAAAAGGGAGAAACATTCGCTGTCAAAAATTCACTCTGTCATCACTTCGTTTTGAATTCGCTCCGCTTCCAAAACCGCCACGTCACGCGGCAACCGTACCCGAGTCGACCATGATGTCCTCGTCCTCTCCCGAGCCGTCCTCGTCCCTGAAGACCACCTGCTTGCCCTGGCGGAACACCGTTCTGTTGCCGGAGAAGCCCTCCACCTTCTGCACCTTCACCACACCTTCCTCCAGGTCTTGGCCGTCCCAGTTCCGACGCTCCTCCTTGGGCTCCTCCTTGCAGGGCGGCGGGCTGGCCAGGCACTGGGGGTGGAGGGGAATGCTGATGTCGTCCTCGGGCTCCTCTTTGATGGCTCTGCCGTCGAAGGAGACGGAGACCTGGGGGTCCGGGACCGCTGAGGGCGCCTGCTGGAGCCCGCTCTCTCGCCCGCATTCCTGCTCCCTCTCCTTCCTCCTTTTCTTCTTCTTCAGCTTATCGGCTTTCCTGCGATCGTCTGGATGCAGCGTGGTGATCGAGTGCTGCGGGAACGGGACAATTAACAAACAGCTGGGGTTTAGTCTGATTTTTTTGGGGGAGGGGGTTGGAATGGTGTGACGCCACTTCAGCTTACGTCTTTCTTGACATGACTGGACAGTGTGGGTCCTGGCAGTGGACGCTTCCTGCTCCTGTCCTGGGGGACCTTGGGAGGGCGTTGGGGGCAGGAGGTTGGATGTCCTGGGGTCCAACCATCACTGTCAGCTGTGCTGCCTGTGCTGTTGGGGGGGCTGGAGCTGCTGCGCAGTGAGGAGTCCTATCACAGGGAATGAACGCGTCAGTGACAACAACAGAGGAAAGCATCAACATAAAGAAGCACATTTAACAACTTGCACCAAACAGAATCGTCGTTTTTTTATTGTTCAGTAAGAGAGAGGATTTGCAGCACATTTGAGAGGCGTGCAAAAACTTTACTGGAGCATTTCTGCCACCTGCTGTTGAAACAGACGAGGGAAAGTGCCGCCTGTGCCAAAACACTGGCAACAATGTCCGGGCGCTGGAATCCCTCCATCACGATGGCTTGTAATGAGAGGACTCCACTGATTTGGTGGTTTCCTGCTCAACAACATCGCGATACAAAGTGCCTGCCTATCAGTAAGAAGCTCATGCATTCAACAGCTGTAATTTCACCCCAAAAACTTAAGATATACAAGTGTGACGAGCACGATAATCAACTCAAGAAAGCGTCAAGTCGCAACGGCAAGAAACACAGATTTGTGTTTGTCTGTAAATAAACGATGAAACTCTAAAAATAGTTACGAGTACTGAATGTCAGAAACAAATTCCACTTGGATCTGGGCAAAGGGAACACCATTCCGATGCTTTTCTTTACTTTTCCATAAATAGAGAACTGAAAGTCTCGCTGTCAGTTTGTTAAATCAACAGAAATCTAAAAGAAAATTTAAAAAAAAGGAGCGAATGTTGATGCATTTTCTTGTTTCTTGTCATGTTTGCTTTGCACGTCCACTGCTATTTGCACCACTGGAACAACAAGCCGTTCCATCTATTCTGCAACATTAACTTGACTTCAACGGCGCTGTGTGTCGGGAATTTGTGGTGAACGCTTCGCAGGCATGTGGCCTTATTGGGGCGATATTTTCACCCGCCGAGCAACTCGCCAAGCGCTTATAAATTTCAGAGAAAGCAGTCGCAGGAGTTCCCGAGTTGCACACATCAAACATAAACTCCTTCAACGCCCGTGGCGTCCGGTGTCGGGTCGGTTTAATGGCCCCATGATGTGTTCCGAGCCACGCAAGAGTTTGCGTTTCGCAGCCGCAGTCTGCTCGTTTGATGTGGATCACACTTCCAACATAAAGCCTCCATCGTGACTCAAAGTGAGAGAAGCCAATGCAGCAGCTGCACCAAACTTTGTGAACACATCCTTAATAGATGTGGAAAGAGAAAAGACGCGGTGTGTAACTAGTAAGAGTGAATCACTTTTGTTTACACTGAAAGACGCACAAAGACAGTCAGTGCTTTTCTCATAATGCTGTTATCTGATAAAGCAAATTAGATTATGCCATCTTGGACGATAACTCCTGATAATGTCTTTTTTTCCCCAGATAAATGGCCGCACAGTCAGAAATCATTCACAAGAGAGTTTTGGTGACAGAAAAACAAACACCACGGTTGTAATACACCTTTTAAACTCACAAGAGAACAAAACTGACACTTTAATATGGAATAACAAAGAACCAAGAGTCACTTGGACTCCTTGAACTCCACAACAACAGAGGTAACGTAGATATTTTAGGCAAGCACAGTACAAACGCTGCATGGCCCAGTATAGGCTGATCATGTGAAGATGAGTGCACGAGCACGCACCGCGTCGGTTTACTCACCTCCTGGGGGTACGGGATGTAGCCGGCGTAGGCCAAAACAAAAGTGCAGAACTTGTTAAAATCTTCCACCGTCCTCCTCCTCCTGTACGGCGGACTGAAGCCCTGAAACCACAGCGGGATCCCCGGCACGTTAGCCGCATCAAAGCCCACACGATCCCGACATGGCGATGACATTCGCCGACGCCAATCTCGACACGACAGGCTGCCACTCGCAGTTGGCTCGGAGCCATAATCGCCAAAGTAGTAGAAAAAAAAATGAAAAAACACGCTGACGAATGCGGTCAACTCGTAATTAATTTGCATGACACCCTTTTCGCTTGACGAAAACGCGAAGCTTTCGATCTTCAAGCCGACTCGGCTAGCGGCAGTTAGAAGTGGCGAGCTAAAGGCTAACGGGAGGTTTGGACGTATAGTTCAGCGAGAAAGAAACGAAGCCGAAAAATCCCGCCGTGCACACGATTACAGGGTCGGACATGCATGAAATGTTCAGCGTTGGCACGCGGTTCGGTGACACCGAAGGAGAAAAACACTAAAGCGTCGCTTGTGTAGCTCCAGTTGCTATTAGCACGCTCCGCTATGATGATGGAATGTTTTCTTTTGGGGGAAACGAGGTGCTAACCCGCTAGCCGCAACGTTGGACAAAGTGCCACCCCGAGTGTCGTTAATGGCGTTTTGCCACACTCAAGTTGTCATTGTGAGAGTTGTCAACTCCACGGCGGCTCCTTTGGGTGCTTCGCGGGCGCAACTTGTGTGTTTTTAAGCCTCGCACGCAGATAACGTTGTGTCAACAGAAGGCTAATGCTACCTAATCAGCAGCTGCTACAACCGTGCGACGATCAGCTCACAGCTCGCTCCGACTGCCAACTACTCCCGTGTCAAACGGTCGCATAAAACACTTACCTCCGGCTGAAATGCGTGCGATGTCGATGGGTCTATGTCGCCCATCTTCACTTCGTGCCCAACCACCTGACGTGTTGTCGATAAGCTGTCAGGCAGCAGAAACGCTCGAGACGACGGCACCGTAAACACTGAGCTTAGTTAGCCTCCGCTAGGGTCTCTCTGACGTTACCGCTGCTAAAAGTCGAAGCAACAGTGTTAACTCAGCGTGCCATCAACGCGACCGCACTACATCAATTGAATCCGGAAGGAACAGGTTCGCTCCGAGTTGTAAAAACGTGCCTGGCGTGACTGTCCACCGGAACGGTTACTCGCGAGTTGCGCTGGAGCTGCTCGGGTAATGTATCCGTTTGATCCAGTTTAGTGACTGCTGAGGGGGAGCGGTTCACTTGGGCTGTCAAGCGCTGCCTGCCCCCCTTCTTCTTCCACTTCGTTATTGGCGTTGTCAAATGAAGCTGCGCATCGGCGCCCTCTAGAGGCCATCGAATGAAACGCAGCAAATTGCATGGATGCGTTTACGCGCTCGCTTCAAAGCCGCGTGTTTTGTCTTTTCGTCCGAGTTGAAGCGTTTTTTCTAAAAATTTCACACTTTATTGATGTTATTTGTCAGTTGGGAACATATACTAAAAGGTATAGCTCGAAAGTAAAAGTTTTAATTTGTCACATCGTGCTTTAATGCAATTTTTTTGATATGCTCAGCAAATAATTTAACAGATTTTATTGTGTCACGTCGGTACAACTTGACAGTTTTCCTGTTTTTCAAAGAATAATTTCAAGTAGTCAAACAGGCTGATTGAAGTAAAACGTTCATTCAGCATTAACAAAAGAAAAGTGGTGTGAATTGTTGTTTTTTCCACGTATTTCACGCGACCTTAAACGTCGTTTCGACAGTCCGACTGTTGTTTGAATCGATGCATTTTAAAGCCAGTAAACGTGGATATTCTGTGTTAAAGTTTCAGATCTGTGTGAGGATGACTTCGTGGTTATTACACGGTTATTCGTGCAGTTACGGCGGGAGAGCCGTGGTTTTGGCAGGTGGTCCCGATCTGCAGGAATGCGGACTCACCTGCCAACAGCAGAGGGAGCAGGGAGCCCGCTGTACTCCGGCGTGTCACAGCGCTCGCCGTCAGTCCCGATCACGTGACCGACTGGCTCCGCTGCGAGTTGCTCACATCTCCCTCAGTCATGGCGATGTCGGGGAGTCCGGAGGAAAGAGTAAACACCGCGGCTGGCGCATCCTGATCCGTCCACCCCCTCTCCCCCTTGCCCCCCCCCCCGCTGCTCCCCCCCTCCTCCACCTGCCATAGCTTCATGCTGGACCGTACCTGTCGTCATTTACAGATTTCGCGAACATCCCGCAGGCTGCCGCCGCCGCCGCCGCTGCTGCTGCTGCTGCTGCTGCGCTCGCAACCATGGCCGACCGCGGCGTCGATCTGTCGGCTCTGCCGAAAGAGGTCAGGGACCAGCTGGCGGAGTTGGACCTGGAGCTCTCGGAAGGTAGGCGTCCTCCACCGCGGGCTCCGATGCGGGCGCGGGGCGAAGTGTTGGGGTCGTGTGCTTGTGTGGATAAACAGTCGTCATGTGTGAGCTGGCTGAGTGTCAGTGCTGCTGCACTGCATCGAGACATCAAATCACAAAACACACACACACGCACACACACACACATACTGACCCCTTTTGCTTAAGCTGCCATTCGTCTATCATCTAACCTTTGTGCTTTTAGAATACGCACCGAGAGAGTTTTTTTTTTTATTACAGGCTGTTGTCCATTAAACAAGTCGGTTGGTCTTATCTGTTTCCCTGCACATACTTCCTCCTCATCCATGTTATCAGCCCACATAGGAGGCTTATTACACTCACACGAGGATAGGAAATTGGGTCAACTTTGACGTCCTGGAGGCCTGAGGACTGTGGATGTGTCAGTGGTGCCTCAGACATCAGGGGTCTCTCCAGCACTCACAGCCGGAGCACCAAAGTGCTGCAGACATGCAGGGAACGAGGTGGGGGGGGGGGGGGTCTT
>JASSRZ010000072.1:6490180-6514772 GCA_032164315.1 Malacoctenus gilli | reverse complement strand
ACACACACACACACACACACACACACACACACACACACACACACACACACACACACACACACACACACACAGTCTCTCTTTCAGTGCTGTGTCACCACAATTCAATGAACACACAAATAGCTGCAATATGATAATGACATACAGGCACCAATCACAGAGCCAGAATCTTAATTGTGGTGACGGTGAGGCCTAATCAGGCCGTGGGTCTTTATCCAAGCAAATCTGACAGCGGTATTTGATTTTAGCTGCTTTCTCGCGATGTGATCATCAGTTTGACTAAATCTCTGTGTAACTGTTGACAAGACGGCCTTCACTGAAAATGGCTTTACAGGACTGTCAAGACACGCAACTTGAAAACAGACACACAATGTCACAATCCAGAAGAGACGTTAAATGAACATAAAGTGTGTGACATGTAAACAAAAATCCAACACAACACAGACATTTGAAAGCTTAAGACACATAGCACACATAATGAAAACTGTATCTTTGCCTATTTGCCTATCTATTTTTTTTCTCTCCAGAAACAGAAAAAACACATTTTCCCCAATACTTCATTTTTAGTGACAAGTTTGAAAGAGCTCCACAGAGCTCCATCGCCTGGCTCACTTGGGACTATAAAACCACATCTGGTGAAAGTATTCCTCAAACCAATTCAATTCTTGTTTTGGAAGCAGTGAATGAGAGAGAGAACGAGATAAACATCTATTTTGTTTCAAACTGCAGGAACGCCGACAGTAAATGGTGCGTGACCCAACAAGTTGGACTGTGTAGTTAATAAGAGAGCATGACAGCTGCGGTAGACCAAAGAATAATAATTGAAATAGTATCACTCGGAAAAAAACAGAAAAACACTTTAAGTTCAACAAAACAACCCTGTGATGTATAACAGCATGACACACAGAGAGCTACTTAATGTGTCGTCATGCAGTATATTTAGTGAAGAAGCACAACATGATCTGTTATTTTTTAATTTAAATACAACCAAACGCGCAACATTTTATTGGCACAAAATAGCAGCAATCACACTGATGAGCTCTGCACTATGAGTTTGGTCTTTCAGTGCAAAAAATGACTTCAGAATCATATCAGGGATCAGGTGCAAATACACACACAGAACGATGAAACAATATAGAAACACCTGGTAACACTCTGTGACACACTCAGCGATGGAGGATGGAGCTTTGAGCGTTCATCTTGCAGCTGTGGTTACACACTGGGGGTCCGGCTGCTCCTCTACTTCAGGTGGAAGAAGCCGCTGGGTTTGGCTGGCAGAGCCATCAGCATGTTAGCTTGGTTCTTGTGAGTGATGTGGATCTACAAAGAACCAATAAGGAGCAAATGTTATGTTTCATTGTTAATTCAAGATAAAACACTACAACTGCTACTTGATTGAGGACATTATTCTGCTGCTTTACATAGAAGAAACATTGTCCGAGACCCAGATGCTACAGCAGGGGATGAGTGAGAATAAATGTGTTGTATGCGGGTTTAATATCTGCACACTCAACAATTTCACAGAACATCAATTAACCTGATTTTGATTACTGTTTTGAGGCAAACAGCCTTTTTTACTGTTATTCGAGGGAACCAATCTGTGTCCTGAATGAATATGAAATCAAACCATTAGCTTCTAAAATATGGGCCTCATTACATATTGACTTGTGAGCAATTTGAGGAATAATGACTACTGACTAATATCATGCCTTTGCCTAAAGCCAGCTGGGATCGTCTCCAGCAACTCCTGCGACCCCTAACTGGAACAGGTGGTATAGCAAATGGATGGACTGATGAATATAATGAACTACATGGTTTATATTGTCCTTTGAAAAGACACTAAACCTTTGAAGTGCTCATACTGTAGGTGAAAAGGCCCCAGCTTGTACACAGCATTAAAAACCATTCCTTGATGACCTCCAGACAGAAAAGGTGGTTTCCTTGAACCGAATACACAATACCTGACATCCTTCATACAGGCTTAAGGTGTTTAACAACACTTACAGTACACGGAGGCTGCATCCATGGCTCTCCATCAATCTGCATGGGCAGTGGTTTGATGGTTCTGCACACAAGAGGGAGTGACAGGAGCATGTGAAAATACTGTATCTGTTATCAACCCAGAGTAGGTGGAGCTTCAAGGCAAGACCAACGCCTTAAGTACCTGAAAACCCAAGCTCACAATCTGTTAAGCATTTGAGTTAAGACCAAATGAATTCTTGGCTACTTTAAACCATCGGGTAAACGTTCCCAACCTGATGGTAATCGTGGACGTCTGTGCCAGTCGGTGGCCGGCGCTCTTCAGTCCTGTGTAGATTTGACCCATTTCCATGGCTCCTTCAAGCCCGACGACCTCCAATCGCTTATCAGTCATATCTGACACACACAGAGTATCTTGTGAGGATAATTTTGGATTTAGGGGTGCACAGCTAAACGTGCTCTGAGTGTCACCTTGCGAGACGTTTTTGAGAATTTCAGGGTCGGTGATGACCTCGCTGGGCGGCATCTCGGCTCCCACGTCGGGATTCTTAGACTCGCCCCAGAGGTTGGAGCCCCCGTGCATGCTGGGTATGTTGAGCACAGCTATGCCCTCCAAGGTGTTGCTCAAGGCCAGATGTTTCCCAGAGCACTGACGGCACAAAGTAACAAGACGTTATTAACAGATTTTTGGCGGTGGCAGCAAAGCAGGTGGACGAGTGGATTTTAACCTCGATGGCGAGACACTCGGTCAGCCTCTTGCAGGAGGAGGAGATGGTCTCCGAAGTGGCAAACTCGAAATACCACAGTTTGTTCTTCATTCTTGGAAGCAGCAAAGTAAAATGTGAGTTTGAGTCACACTGGTGCTACAGCATTCTGAGAAGACCCTCCTACGAACAGTTAATGTGCTTTTTGTCACCTGCTGTTGAACCGCTGGGGGTATTTCTCCCTCATGGAGTGGAAGCGGTGAGCAATAGAGGCGTCCTGCTCACATGGACAGACACAAACTTTTTGAATCATATTTTGGGCTTTTGAAAATAATTCTGTGATTTTCAATGGGAAAAAAACTGTGTTCAAAGCAAATACATTGAAAATTGTGTGTGACTCACCACTCCGATAGAGAAGTAGTTGTTGATAATCTCGTAGGGCACGGGGTCTCCCACTTCCTGGGGGTCGTCCGGTATCACCCGGATGTTCCAGCGGTCCATGGTGATCACCTCGCTCGTAACAATTTCCGTCAGGATGTCCCTCAAGTCGGACCCCTCGTAGCCTTTCAAAGGATCGCAGCACAACCAGGATGAGCGTGTAACCTCAGCAGCAGCAGATTGAAACTTTTATCAGGACTTTCAGCTCACAGAATGTCATTCAATGTTTGAGCATTTACATTTTTATAGTGTGAGAGATTGCATCTTGGCATGAGTGTGTGAGAATTGGTGAATAGCTCTGCTTTTATCTGCCACTGACTGCTTTACCTCCTCCCCAGCGCATGCAGCGAGCCAGGTCATTCCCGGTGCCCAGGGGCAGGATGGCGACAGGAGGGTGAACCGGCAGGTCCGCTTTGTCTGTAATCACAGTGGGGGGTGGGGGGGTGGGGTTGGCAAGCCGGTCAGCGTGACAGATGAGTTTTTTTCTTCTTCGTGGTGCGGACGTGCATTACCTATGGCGTCAAGGATCCACCCGACTGTGCCGTCCCCACCGCACGCCAAAATCCTGTACTCATGCAGAGTGCGAAAGAAAAGCAGCCTGGCGGGGAAAAAACAGGACCTGCATGATCACGGGCTCAGGTGATTGGAATACAAGTTGTCTGAGGACATGGTGAGTATGACGGACCCGGGAGCAGGGCCGCCGTTGGACAGGTTGTACACCTGACGTGGGTTCAGCAGGTACTGGAACTTCCTCAGAACTCTGCAGACAAACACACATGAGATGAATGCATGATTTATATGCAGATAACAATGAGACTGGAATCACGTGATGGCTATAAATGGAAAGTAGATATACTCAGAGATGTCTTTAAGATAGTTTCATATCCGTGTATATTTGAGTATAATTTAGATCAGCAGTTGCCAAACTGGGGTGCGGGACCCCTTTAAACAGGCTCCAATGATCACAGGAGGCCCAGAGGCTTCGTCTGCTCTGGATTATTTTCTTGAATCCAGAGCTGAACTTAAGAAACTGCCTGATGCTTTTATTTTGAAGGCTCTTGCTTACTTATGTTGGCCAGAGTTTGTGCTTGGCTTTACTTTAATGTTTTACAAAACCAAATTGATTGAAAGAGAGTAAAAAAAAAACCTCTCCCAAAGGATGTTCGGGGGCTCCATGGAAACCTCTGATGCAGATAATGTATGTTCGTATGATGCTTGTGGTCTGTGGCATCATTATTGTCTTTGCATGAAACTCCCCAAAACAATATCCACACTGCTTACTTTTCACCCTGCTTCCCTCCACTTTTAGGGTTTACAAACACTAGCAGAGGGTGGGTGTTCCGAATTGGAGCAATCTGAAAAAAAAGCACAACACACGATTTACTGCATCTGAAAAGCTTCTTCCATATCTTTGAAAGAAGAACAACAGCAGCGAATCACTAAAAATCAGAGCATGTGTGGCTGTAAGCACATCAGTTTGACAGAAGCCAAGCAAAAAAAATCACAGCAAATCACACGCAGACAGAAAGAGGAGGATTGGAGGAAGGTTTGATCAGAGCAGACCTGCAGGACGTGGCCATCAGGAGTGACATTCAACAGGTTGGTGTCCTCCTCCTGCAGGAGATGGCCAACAACAAATGATTCACTGACATCAGCACACAGAGAACCAAAATCTGCTGAGCCACGTTTGGAAAGCAAAACACAACCATTGATCCTCTTTGTGTTTGTGCGAATGAATTTTTCTGTCTTTATTCGCACCCACTGATTTCTGTGGTCACTTGTGAAGGTGAAGGAGACAAAGAGCCACACAACTTCCAACATGAAGCAGCATTGAAAATCATCATTGTCATGAGACCGACTCAGTGTTTTTCCTCTTTGTGCTTTCAGAGGAATAAAACAACTAATGTATTTTGTATGGATTCCTGTGTGCGTTCGTTGATTAGTGTCATGAATGACACCAGAACATGGCCTGGGAGGAAGAGGAGTTTACAATCTGCATAATGCTGCATCTTCAGTTTGATTTAAATGTGTCATACATGCTTGGAGATGAAATTTGAGTGTCTTTATTAAGTCTCACTATAATGACCCACAGACTTCTGATCACTGAGTAAGTTGAAAAAAGGGCAGACTGAGACTTTAATCATTTTTCATCATACATTTCGATCAGACAGAATCAGAGAATCTTGTATATTCCTTTGTTGATTTTACCTTTGAGACGGCATATATGGCCCACGGAGGCAGTATATGGTCCTTCAGTGGCCCACAGTCGCAGGTCGATACGCCAGTCAAAGTGCACTCATCGTGACGCTTGAAAAACAGAGCGACACAGGATGAACACACACCTGCTGTGTGCACCAATTCAACGGCTTGCAAGAAGGACCCAACTGAGCACAGCCCTCACCATGTCCTGGCACCACACGCAGCGTCTCCCAGCCAAAGTTTTGATCTTTTTGCGGCAGACCTGACACTTGTTGGATTTACAGTCGACTCTAATCCAGTCATGAGCAGCTAACTGAGACACAGAGGAGATCAACAAGAGAGAAGAGAAACATCATCCCAAAACAACCATTTCAGCTTTCATTCCATTCACTTTTACATGTCACACAAACGGCACTGACTTTCCTGGCTCGTCCATTTCTCATGCTGTTTTTCACAGATACTGCAGGTCATGTCTAGACGAGTCTGAGAATGCTTTGTTCATGTTCATTGCTGCGGTGGAACCAAACAACCTCTCTCTGAATGACCGCAGGAAAAATGATGTTGTTGGCTCAGAAAGAATCGGACCACACCTTCTTCCCAAAAGCAGCTGTGGAAGTAATAAGCTACAGATTTACGACTGTTGGTACGAACACTGACTTGGCAGATGTACATGGCCGGATACAACATCACAGCAGCACCTCCTGCTACCTGCACCTCCCACTGCAGCACAGGGAATATGGGTGGCTCACTGTTGAGATCCATTAAGTGTTTAGTGAACCAGTGAGCCGCAGCAATGACAGTGAACAGATCGACCGTACGTGGTTGCGCAAAATTAGGACCTTTAACAGATGCACAGAGCAGCCTGAGCCGACTGTGATCTGCACTTCTAAAACAAGTCAGTGGCTTGTGCTCACTGACTAATGTACTGTAATGCTACTTTTTTAATGCATTTACAGTCACTGCCACTTGTTTTTTGATAAGTAAAGGACTGTATTGGAATGAATGTACCATTGGGTTTCACCTCAGCCCTTTAAGAGCCAATTGCACGATTGAATTTTGTAAGAAATTATCACACTAATACCAACACTGGGAATTATTTTGTTTTCTTATTTTTTGGCCCAAGATAACCAAATTATTTCTATCATTTTGATAATTTTCAAATATTTCTCAAACGTTGCAAAAAAGCAGGAAAAAAGCCAAATAATATAGTGATGAAAATGCCCAAAAAAGAAAAGAAAATGCAAAAAAACCTCATCAAAAACCCAGACATGAAAGGTAATGTTTGATCATGCTGAATTCAACAAAAATTTGGAGAAATTCATAGGAATTTATTTGCTCCACCAAATAAATGAGCAGGATATGACAAGGATATAAAAAAGACTGCATAAAAAGAACAGGAAATGAAAAGCGACGAATGTTTTCCTTACGCCAATATCCTTCTTTGATTTGACAAAGGTGCGGGCGCAGGGTTCAGGGTTCTTGTTGGCACATTGGCTGTGGACAATGTATTTGCAACCTGAAAAAGCACAATGTGTAGCGCTCAGGCATAGCAGTCACACTGACAGCAGGCTGTGCATGACAGCAGAAAGCTGGGGACATCCATCCAGCATGCGAGGAGCACGGTCGACTCCTGCTGGCGGCCAAGGGCTCTTACAGGTGCAGCAGAGTCCCTGCTTGCCGAGGCCCAGGAGCATGTTCTGACACACGCTGCAGTACGTCGGCTTGTTGAAATGCTTCATCCTCCAGATGTGCTGCCCGTCCCTCTCTGTCATCTGTTGGCGAGGGGGTGAGAAAGAGTGTCGAGAAAGCAGCGTGATAAAAACATGGAGCATACATACAAAGCTGCTTTTTTTGTCACTCGAAGAATAAAGGGAGTTGATTCACTCAAGGCTGTAGAGCAAGTCGGTCGCAGCAAAACTGTGGAGTGCTGTGAGGCTGAAGGTTGTTTTCTTACCTTCAGTCCAAGTAGAACAAGTAAAGGTACATTGTTCATGCCTCCTTTCACCCACTCCTCCAGAGTGACGGTCCCGCTGCCATCCACGTCAATTGCTGTCATCATGTCTTTCAGCACCTGTCCAATCGCAAAGCTCATTATCACATGATTCACTCCAAGGGAGCCAAAAAAGTGCCTGTAACACTTTTTAGCACTCAGTAAGTGAGTTTCTAAAGGAACGCTGAAAAAGCCCCGTACCGGTCGGAGCTCAGTGACGTCCCAGCCCAGGTAATCAGCAGCCCGCATCATCTGGGTGATTATACGGTCCACTTCCTGATGGAGAAACGCGACAGTGTCAATCAGCATGCCAAAATACTGTGGTGGCATCAGGAAAAGCCAGGTGGGACACACCTTATAAACCTACAGTCTGTGTTTGCCATAGCAGTAAAGTTATAAACACTAGCACATGTTCATAACCAAGATTGACAGCTGGCAGGACTATGTCTTTTTGCATAAAGGAGGAAGTGCAGTTTACACAAGGATTTTACAGGTTGTAAAAACTTCCGTTCTGAAGTTTACACAGGATACCTTCATACTGTCAGCTGCATTTTTCTCACTCATTCATTTATGCACACCTTATGAAAATAACATGCAGAAATATGAAAATAGAAGTTATTCTCTGACTCATTTCACCATGAGAGGGCAAGTTGTCCCCAGATCCCCTTGGGACACCTGAAATGTAAGTCACCGCTCCAAGGAAACCCGTCAATAACTTGTGTAAATGCATTGTTTTTGTTTTGTTGAATAGGACACACAAAAAAATCACTTACAGAGCTGTCCAGGAGTCCGTTGAAGTCTTTGTCATAAAGTTTGAATGTAACTAGAACAAGACAAAGCCACTAAGTGATCAAGACTCGCTCCAAATGACACAAATCACTTGTGTTTTTGAGTTATGAGCTGTGAATCTGTGTTAGAATCAGCTGTTCTACAACAAACATGATAAAAATGAAAAATATGTTGATGGAACTAACATTCAAGCTTTTCCCGCGGCTGTCCTTCCTCCAACACCGAGAAGTAACAGGACACATCTCGGAGGAAGACCCCACCTGGAAGGAAAGACACACAAGATGTGTCATCGCAGACTGCATGTGTTTGTGTGGAGCTGCAGCATAAAAGTCAATATTTGATCACGGATTTGTTTTTGGAACATGAGCGCTAATATCCACGGTGGCGCCCACAGCCCATATCAAGTGACGCAGCGCGACAATGCTGTGCGATAAAAACAAGACGATTGGGTGGGTGTCAAAAGCCGCCGTCTTTGAAACTCTCATACTTCCTTTGACTATTTTTTTTAGCAACGCTCCCAGGTGTGTTTATTACAACCACGCTTGAAGCTGAGGTGGATTCCTGCTGACTCCTGCTGAGAGGAGCTCAGCCCTCCACAGCAGCTCACCTTCGCGGGGCAGCGGGCCCTTGGCACCCCCGTCCTGCTCGACATGTTGGAAATAGCGGAAGAGGCGTCGGCAGAAATCCGCGGGGAAGTCGTCCACCTCGAGATAGGTTTTGAGAAAGAGGCAGAAGCCCAGGGCGTCGACGCACTGGTGCGAGAAAATCCAAAAATATGGCAGGGTGAGACACAACAACATGGAAATGGAACAGCTGCATCAAAGCAACGCAAGCCAGCTTTATTTAAGCAGCGCATCTCATTCAGTGGAGTGACTCCATGTGGAGATGAGGAGAGCTGAGATAGGAGAGAAAGAGCCCCTTGAAAATATCTAACAATAAAAACAAGGGAAAAACATAGTTATGATGACCAGAATGAATGAACACATAAGAAACCAAAGGCATCCGGGGAGCTTAATCATAGGTAAGTGCATACAAAGGTGTTTAAGATGATCTGTTCTGCTTGGACTGTGGTTTCAGGGCAGTAGGAGAAAACTGCAGAAGGAGAAAACTGAGCATCATTACTAAAAATACACAAGTGATTCTCTCATGAATAAAAGAAAAGTGAGATCATTTTTTGTACCCAATCAAGTGTTTTTCATGAACTCTTTTGCAGAATTCACTTTTAAAAACAAGGAGTAATACTCCCAAAATGTGGTTTTTGGAGATGTGGGGGTGTCCTGGAAGCTGTCACGTACCTCTCCATTGGTGTGCTGGGCGAGCTGACCCCCCGGATGAAACTCCTTGATCACATCCCTCACTCTGGAACTGCTGTCTGCAGGAGAACACCCAGGCAATGGAAAAGTGATTGAAGACAAAAACAGCTGTTCGTCTTCTATCCTGGTGAATCCACTGAGGGATGAAGCTGGAGCTGTCTCCAGCTGTCTTTGGGCGGAGCCAGTATATGTCCTTGGAGGGGTCGTCAGTCTGTCGCAAAAAACACTTAATGCCATAGAAACGACATACGACTTATCAAAATAAGGTTTACCAGGTCCTGCAGGACAGACGGAGAGGAGCATTGATGAGACATTCGTGACATGGTGACCTGATGAGCGGCACTTTTACCACTTCTCATGCGACATTGTGAGCAAGTTTGAATGTAACAATGAGCACAGCCAACGTAGGTGGGTGATCCAGGAGAAGTCTGTATGCTCAATGAGCCCTTCAAAAGCAGGTGCTTCGATTCCTCCCTCTTTATTGCACTTGAGCAAAGTGCAGCGGTGGTAAAGCTTCAGGTGTGGACGTGAAAAGTGAAAAATGATCGACTCCATCATGATTAGAGGAGTCTGGATGATTTGGGTGGAGTAACTCTTCTGACATGCTGGACTTTGTCTGGAATTACACACTTCTTATCTTGGTGTTTGTTTCTTTCCCTTCATAAATTCTGAAGGCCGCTTAAAGCAGTATTTTTTCCAGAAGAAAATTTTTTACATAATAATATTCAGAAGATACTTTGTTTGAATAAAATTGTTGGAAAACAATGTAAAGAAAATTTCAATGAGGAAAAAAGTTTTTTTTTTCATTTAAAAACAAATTTATAACTATTTCCTGCAACAAAACAAAGTAATTTCCACACTTGGCTGGGAATGTGTTTGGTATCAGTGTGCTCTAAAACATTTATCTTACATGAGTGTGCTGCAAATAAGCTGTACAGAGTAAAATCAATGCAGAGCAAATAAGTGAGTGACACGAAATCCGAGTTCAGTGGGTAAAGACAGCTCTTACATTCCATGTAGTGCTGCAGCTGGATGAAATCCACGGGGGTCAGAGACCCTTCTGCATCATCAGAGGAGGCCATGTCGATGGGCTGCAGTGAGAGAAAGAGAGTCAGGGGTGTTGGCGACAGAAGCCTTCAGGACGGAGCGCTGACCTCCAGATTAGGTGAGGTTTCAGCCCGAGGAGGATGGGTTTCCTTCTGGGTGCCTCCTGCCACTCTCTGTGCTCCGCCACTGAGTCACATGAACTGGTTTTCCTCCATTCTTAAGATTGTAGTTTGCCCAACACGCCTCTCTGCGTTTACTATCAGCGACAGTGTGTGCTGCTCTTCAGCCTGATCACTGGGGACTGTCAGGAATCATGAGTGAAACTCTGACCTACTGTACCACGACTTGGCTAATGTCAACGGCTTTAGAGATATGGAGAGGGGACAGAGGTTTAGGGCAACATCTGGAAAAGCTGAGGCACTAGCTGGCAGTCAGGAAGGAACACAACAAAGCGGTGTAGAAACGTGTCACAGAGGGATCAACTTCAGAGTCCCAGCAGACTGTCCACAGGTTGATCATACAGGTGAAAGCTTCCTATCAAAGCCCATTTTGAACCATCCCATCACTTCAATCGGCAATTCAGATATTAAGAGCAGCTTTTTGAAAGGGCGCATCCATCAGGCAGGATTACAGAGTGAAGCCTGACTGACACACGCCTGTTTTTTTAAATTTATTATTAATTTAATATTCTTGCCTCCTTTACTGTCTCTGGGCTCGCTACAGGCGTTGACACGGGTTACGCCCAGAAGCCGGACACCCGTCTGCTCTCTTACCTTGTCTGTCTGTCCTCGGAGGGCGGCAGAAGTCGCTTAAAACACAGTCCTGGACTCGTAACTCAGCAGGGAACGACCGACAGCCGGCGCCCGGTTCTCGGTCGCTGGTGAATGTGGGTGAATGCCTGCAGCAGTATTAGCGGATATGCGGGATTAAACCGGGCGGAGGAGGAGCTCGCGGCCACATAATTACAGTTTGTGGCGCTGACTCGCGCGTGCACGCACGCAAAAACACGCGCTCACAAGTTCGGTGTTTTTCAGTCTTTCTTACCTAAAACAAAAGTATTCCTGGAAATCGTTGCAAGATTTAGGAAGAGCAGCTTCACCAGATAAGGAATGGATGAATGAATGAGTACACATCGTTTATAACAAAAAATATGTTTTTTTCCCCTCATTTTTACATTTTTTAATCGAACCTGAAAATTGCGTGTGAACCTGAATATACAGTAATATTCAAAGCCAATGTGATCCCATGAAAGCACCTTGCGGAACTCCTATTAACTTCTGTTTGAACTGAGAAATCATCATTAACAAAATGGAACTTGCCTGAAAAAAGGGGATTTAATCTAGTATAGTGCTTTAATCCTAATGACGTGCTCTCGTCCCAGCAGTGTCATAATCAATGGTCTGGGTGCAGCACTGGTGTCTGACAGGATGAGATCAGAGACATGTCCCCAATCTCTAAGGACCATGGGTTGGGTGGGATTCATTTATTCCTCTGAATAAAAAGTGAATAAATCAGATGAAAAATCCTCTACAGTTTCTAATTTCAGCCTTAACTTGTTCTCAAATTTACTTTATCAGGAGAAAGTAATGTGGAAACTAGACGAAAATTTCTCAAGAAATTTTGAAGCGGGGCCATGGGCTACTGCCCCTAAAATTTTTTTAAATTAAATATCAACAATTGTGGCCAAAGTGTGCAACATGCAGACTTGTGGCTCCAATATGTGAGAGTTGCATGTCTTGTGACCGTGTCATTCCTTGAATGTTTTTTGTACGAGGTCGTGAGGCTGAGTCATTAGGCCTCGAAGTGGCCTGGGTTTTTGGCCCGTTTTTCGGCCTCCCCATTCATTCCTAAGGGATAAAACGCCCGCTTTGTCGCTGTTTACTCTGGGACGCCATGACATTTAAAAAAACAAAATAAGCCCGGTTCACCCAATCGATCTGCACATGTGTGCCGATTTTGATAGCAGTCCGTCACTGGGTCACGGACAAGAAGCGTTTTGAAAACTGAATGAAAAACAGGCCAGCTTGGCCTCTGATTGGCTGACGTGAGTCCGTGTGTGCGTGCGTGGAAATCTGGCGCACCTGTTATCAACTGCCAAGCAGGGAATGTGAGATTTGAGCTAATCGTTCACCCCAACTCCTCCAGATTGGGATTGAACCATAACAGCTATCTGAAAAATTCTTGAACCGTGAGTGCGACGAGGGAAGAGGAGGCCCGCGGCTACGTTTTGAGCTTTGAATTGTAGCGCGCCGAAAAGTCGGCAGAAGAATGGAACGAGAATAATAATAAACGGAATAAGTATGGACAATAGTAAGAAGGGAGGCCTTGCCTTTGGCATAGTCCCCCTTAATTATGAATCTCAGCTTCTTTTTGGGGAAATCTGAAAAGCTCTCATCCACAGGTCGTCTCTAGCTGAACAGCAGGGCTGTGTGTATGTGTGTCTGTGTATAAAGAACGGTGTTGGACAGAAATCAAGACTACTGTTTATGTGGGTGGGCAAGGTGAGTTTGTCAACGTAAATAAGCATGTTCCCCCAATAATATCACAGGATTTGAATAAACAAAGAAAGTGGCTGTTCTGAAAAAGCTTTATAAAAAGGTGAAAAACGGCAAATTGGCCAAAGTTTCAACAACTGGGAATGACAGAAAACATGTGAAGGATTTTACGCTCCTCGGTGCGAACTTTAGAGGGCGCTAATACAACAATTTGAAGGTAAATTCGCATGACACCATAGAAGAAAAGTTCTCGGAAGCTCTGCAGTTTAACTTCCTGCTATTTAATTTAGGAGGTTTTCGCGCGTTTGCTGCAGAGTAAGAGAGAGGAACTGTCATTCTGTGTCAGAAACTTTGTCGTAGAAAATGTTGGCTCCCAGAGACTTTCCGGAGCGTTTTGACTGAGAGCTCCACTGCTGCGACGGCGCAGGTAGTCGCTGAAGATGAACGTTTGCTACAGGGGTGTCCATTCTGTTGATGAATATTTTTAAAAACAGTGTTGGTAGCTACCGCACGATGCTTTGTTTTGAGAACTGTAGCTGGATGGAAACAAGATGCCCCTGAAAATACAAACGTTGGAACTGAAGTTGTTTGCTTGAATAAAAGTTCAAACTGAAGGGGTGGATTGAATGTGTGTGTATCCTCCTTCTTATCCCCATTTTTTTAATTGACTTTTCTTTGTTTGTTTGAACATGCCCTGTTAAGGTGCTTCATCAGTTGTGCTCTTGGCTCGATGTTTTCCTGGGCGCCCACAGAGGGCGCTGTGGCGCCTCGTCGCGTCAAATAAAGACACCGTGATTTGCTGCTGAATAGAGGCCGACACCCGCGCAGCCCTGCAGGAACGCGCCGTCATGCTCCGTCCGCGGCCCCCGTGTGACTGGAAGCTTTAGTCAGCAGGACTGCGTCTCCTCTCTGTTTCGTCCTCTCGGCTCCGACGCGCAGGTTGACCGGATGCAGTTGTTTTGAAACATCGAGCTGGGCCGCCCTCCCTTTTTCTCTCACTCACACACGGCTCCCCCCATTCTCTCCCCCCCTGTCTCTCCGTCCCGCAGTCCTCCGCCGCCTCGCTCCGTCGCCACCATGGCCGTCAATAAGACCTACATCAGCCTGGCCTACGCCTCCTGCGGGACGCTCATGGGTTTCTCCGCTTTCATCGTGTGGAACATCGCGTTCAAGCAACCTTGGACCGCCGCCATGGGGGGGCTGTCAGGTAGGCTCAGTCTGCAGCAGCCTGACGCGGTGTAGCGAGTAAACAATGGGCGCGTGTAATGTTAATATCACTCGTTTGATTTGTAAACAAACACACTGTAAGTGTCTAATCAAACTATTGCGAGAAATAACAAAAAACAAACACACGTGTTAAGCGCTGGAGAGTGACAGAGGTCACAAGGGGTACTTCAAGTTGGAGGACAAACAAAAACAACTGGAATAAACATGTGGGACAGCCGAGTTTGTCATGCCGACAGACACTTGAAACGCAATAAGAATCAGGGTCATGAAAATAGTGGTTATAAAGTACATTTTAAACATTGACATCAATACTTCATCAAGACAAAACGAGATCATCCAGTTGATGAAACAGGGAACAAATTAAGGCCAATCACTCAAAATAACAAGCAAAGATTCAGGAGAATATAAGACAATGGAAACTATTTGAAATGTAAAGAAACTGTGATTGGGTGTTTGGCTGAACCTGTCAGAATAGAAGCCACCAAGATAATTGAATCAATAAAAAAAGTTCGTTTGCAGGATCACATTGAATTAAGCAACAAAAGTAAACCTGAGTTACTGTGGTGTATCCTGCCTGGCATTGCTGAAGCTGCATCATTCAAGTAGGACTTGAGTCTACAAGTGTTGACCGTGAGGCTCCTCACTGGTCAGACACCTGCCGCCAGCACCCTATGATAAAGAAAAACAACATTCAGCAAAAGCTACAGGTCTCTCTGACATCCTTTATCTCTCCGTAAACATCCTGCTTCATTAAATCCAGGTGTCCCCTTGGATTTTTCCTGCTGCTGTCGATCATTGTGAGTCAGTGAGGTTTATCAGAGGAGCGTGTCCAGATTTATCTATCAGCTGCTCCTCTGTGTTACTGCAGCATGCATGTTTCTGACCTTTGAGATACTGTCGATTAGCATGTGTTTGGCCTCTGCACTCGTCCATCCAACAGTCACAGGATGTTCTCTGGCTGGTAAACATTCACTATGCTGAGGATCAAACAGGCCAATCAAAGCCCCCCTCCTCACATATTTCTTTTGAGGTGTAACTTTGCACTGAAATTGTTATACTGGATTTTCTGACAGATCCTGGCTGAAAAGTTGACGCTGCACACAAAAGTGTCGCTGCTCATGGGGTGCAAGTTTTCTCCTGTTGTCACTTATGAGGTTTATTTCTCTGGATAATGTTCTCCGAAACCGCGTCTGAGGTGCAGTTTCTGCTTTTCCAGTCAGATTAAAGAGAGAAGTGTGATTTATTGACTCAGCAGCCGTCTACTTACTGCATCATGATTGCTCTGCAACTAAAAATGCACACTCACCACTTGTGCAATCAGAAGTTCACAGCATCCAAACTTGTGCTGACGTGACTGTCACATGCAACCAGTGAAGAGCAGCTCAATAGGATCTTGGGTCTCGTCCGCTGCTTGTTCGTGTTGTATGTTTCACGTCAACTTTGAAGTTTGTCCTTAAATTTCTAAGCTGTTCTTCTGTATCGAGAAGGAAGAAGAGACTCAAACACATTCATCAGTCAATATTGCATTTAAGCTCCGGTCTTGTTTCCATGGCAGCCTTCTGTGAATAGTCATTGATTATCCAAATTGTTGTTATAAAGACCTGAAGTTCAAATGTTTTTTTCTTTTAATCTCTCACTGTTGTCAACTTGGAGCTTTAACTCAGTTTTCTGGTTAGGAATTCTCATCACAGTTCTTTGATATTCTGCAAACTGATGTGTCGCATTTGAAGCAGTCAATGAGGCAGATGTGATATGTAAACCATTTCCCCCCTTTGTGTCCCCCCCTTCAGGCGTGCTGGCTCTTTGGACCCTCATCACTCACGTCATGTACCTGCAGGACTACTGGCGGACTTGGCTGAGGGGCCTCAAGTTCTTCATCTTCATGGGAGTGGTCTTCTCTCTACTCGCAGTTTTAGCCTTCATCATTTTCTTGTCTGCTGCCATCGGGAAGAAGGAGTGTGAGTTGCTCATCCTTCCCACTGTCAGGCCCCTTCATCTGCTCCCGAACGTACACTGATCAGCCACAACATTATGACCACTGATGACATCTTAATATGAAGGGAGCAATATGACAGACTGCAGATGAACAAAGCAAATCTTAAGTTGCTTCAGATGCTTCAAACCTCACTCACACCTCCACACAGGCAGCTTAAACTGCATCCAGATCTGAGAGACCACCTCACTGGAAAAACCCCAACACCACTCGTTCAGTCTTTCAGACTGACTGAAACAACAAGCGCAACAAGAAGTGGCTGAAATGTCAATTGTGAAAGTAGTTTGGGTTCACAGTTATCTGTGTCTATCCCCTCTGCAGCTCTGACGGACCCCCACAGCCTCTATCTGTCCTGCGTGTGGAGCATGATGAGCTTGAAGTGGTCGGTCCTGCTCGCCTTGTCTGCTCATCGCTACCGCAAAGAGTTTGCTGACATCAGTATCCTCAGTGACTTCTGAGGTCTCTCCCCACAGCCCACAATAATTACTCAGACTCTGGAGTGCGCTCAGCCGTGCTGGACTCCCGGCCGTAGCCTGCCACATTGTGAAAGTGTCAGGAGAAACCACAGAGGGGTTTAAAAATACTCCGGTTTGCTCCCTCTGCCTTCTCGGCCAGCGTCTCTTCCTCCATTTGTGCTCTTTTATTATTATGAGCAGAAACTGTTGTTTTCTTCTCCACTTTTCAAACCAAACCA
Source organism: Malacoctenus gilli (assembly GCA_032164315.1). Taxonomy (NCBI): domain Eukaryota; kingdom Metazoa; phylum Chordata; class Actinopteri; order Blenniiformes; family Labrisomidae; genus Malacoctenus; species Malacoctenus gilli. The sequence continues at coordinate 6,497,906 of JASSRZ010000072.1, read as the reverse complement.
GAGCTGTTTTATATGATCCTTGATAGATCTTATTTTTCGTACCTTCCCAGCCACTCAGCATCGGTCGTGCATCTGGACGTTTTTTTTTTTTTTTTTAAGACTGATCCAAAACGCTATTTCTTTTGAACGCTTCCGGGATCTCATAAGTTGCAGGTTGGCGCTGCAGCCACTAGATGGCAGCAGCTCCACACGGAGAGATCTCTGACTTTGTCCCGCAAAGTAACAATCCTCTGAACACAAGCAACTTCAACAGCTGATCCACAACTGTCACTGTATCCGCATCATAAACATGTAAAGGCGTTTCGAGGGATGTTACAGTGATCCCGGTTAAATGTGTTTTCTGACTGAAGGACATTTTTTAAACTGTAACCGATGACTTTTTGTAATATTTTGTATCAGTGGGACAAAACCTGAATTGAACTGCTTCATTCAGTAGTGACACCTCTCGTGTGCCAGCCAAATATTCCTCTCGTTTAATGTCATTGCAGCCTCAAATCCATTCTCCTCATTTGTGTTTGTGCTGTGAGAGTATTTTGCAGTATTGTCATTTATGTACACCACGGTGTAAAAACATGAAGTACCAGAATGTTGCGTGTCTATGTATCACTTGAGTGAATCTGGGAGTTTGTGTTTGTACAAGAGACTGAAAGGGATGAAAATAAAGTATGTTTTTGGCATATTGTGTGACATGCCAACACATTGGACTTTGATGTAACTCAGCAGGAAAATCTGTTGTAATGAGAACGTGAGTGTCTGATATGAAGGAACCTGTGTGGATATTTTATTTGCAATTCAGTGACTTCACAATAAACCTAAAAGCAGGAGAGATAAAGGTTGTGAGTAGGAAGTGATGGGAGGGGTGGGGGCAGGTAGACAGAGCGCCGGTGCTGCCCTCTCCCTGTGGCTCTGGCGCCGGTTCAGGAGGGTCAGTGTGGATGATGGAAAACACCCCACAGCATTGGCGATAGCAAACAGTGAATGGTGGCCAATAAACAGCACTTTGAAGTCAGACAATTATTCCATCCACGTTTTTATTTTGTCCCTCGGAGGGGCGGGGGGGGTGGCTGCTGCCCAGTTTTTTTCGGTGTATGATTTTGTTAAGGCAGCTGCCTGTTGGGGAAGGACTTTGAAGTTGATGTGAAAAATGTGTAACTATTAAATGTGGAATATTAAAATGCTATTGCAGTTTCTGCGCTCCGACATTCTTTCGACATACTTTGTTGCTCCTCGACTTCCTAAATACTTTTGGGTCATTTTTTTTGTGGTCCTTATATCTTAATTGCATTATACTACTTTCTTTGTAAGCCGCCAAAGAGTCGCAGAGTGAAGGTAATTGCGTTGTTGTGGTTAAATCGCCATGGTAATGTACCTTTCCCCCCTCTCATATCTGGCTGTTATAAACTTCGAAGTTAAGAAGCTGAAAAGCAATCCGGCTCACTTTCCACTGAGCAACCTGGGTACTTTAGAACCAAATATATCCTATTAACTTGATACAGCAGCCTGTAAAATGTGTGTGTGTGTGTGTGTGTGTGTGTGTGTGTGTGTGTGTGTGCTTGTATGTAAAGAGAGGGAGGGGTCTCATTTCATTCAATTACAGATTTCCTTTCTACCCAAATCAAGAAAGGAAGTTGTCTTGACTGGCAGTCTGGCTCAGTGTGGTGAGAGTGTAAAACAACCTTCATCCAAATATCCAAAAAGATCCTCAGTAATCAGACACCACAGAGCAGATGCGGAGGAATCAGTAAAATCAAAATGTAAGGCAACAATATTTGTTTTGTTGCAAACACCCCGAATCATCATCCAAGTGATCTTGCCAGAGCTGCAGCGTCTGAAATGAGTCACAGAAATCACACAGTTTCCCTGAAGCTCGAACTGTCAGCCCAGGTGGAGACCCAGATGATTAACGGTGAAAGTTTATTCAGATTGTTGTTCTCTGCTGTCAGGGTCTTGTGATGAGAAGCAGCGAAAACCAAGAAAAATTCAGAAGCAGGTCTTTAACTTGAGCAGCAAAATGCTGCGTGTCAGAAAGCATCTGAATGTATTTACTCTAATAAATGAAAGGTTTTTATCTCCACTATGGACACTTGAGAGTTTTTCTCTTCTTCTTAGTTTTTAACTTTTTTTTTTTTAGATTAGAACAAATATTCATGATTAATCAAAATTATGTTGTTCACCACTTTTGAATTGAAACATTTGATCCATACAGGAGAAAAAAGAAAGCAACTTTTACACCTTTTGGCTGTAGATGTGTTGCAGAAACATAAAATTACTGTACAATTTGTCGGCATCTTTATGCAGGATGGCAGCATGACGGTCTCTGCATTGTCGCATCTCAGTGTGTATTGAATGTGAGATTACTGCAGAGAAAAATACCTAGTGATGCAGAAGTAACAAAAGAGTAAAAGTGTCATGATTCATTAACAAAAGATAAAATTTGAATGTTGTGTTTGGATGTTGTGTTGTGGCTGACAGAAGGTGAGCAGTGATTCACGGAGTCGCTTTTCCATGGGAGATGACGAAGGGCAGTGTATTGATATTAAAATGAAGCATTTGATCTAAAAAAAGAAGCATCAGGAGAGGGGAAAGAAACCCTAAATTAAAAGCAAACATCTTGAATTGGTCGAGAACCAGATGGCCTCGCTGACATTAACAAGTCGCTTTGGCATTTTAAGCAGGCAGTCCCAGAATGATTTCTGAGGAACTTCCGCAAAGTGTGGTACAAAGCCCACAGATATTTAAGCAATATCCATAGCAATTTACTGTTTTATTTACAAACTGAAACATATGTTTCTAGACCTTTGCCGCACCCCCCCCCCCCCCGTCCCCCCATCTCTCCCCATTACCGCACTGATTTACTGCTGCAGCATTTCTCACACACTCTCAGCTTTTCCCTCACAGTTCTTTCCTCTGTTCGCTCTGCATCCGTCTGACTTTACAATCTTCTCTTGTTGGTCCGTCAGCATCCCTTTCCCCCCCTGAGGACTTGCCTGTTGACAGCACAGTAGGAGCTCTACCTTTACACTCAGCTATTGCCCCCCCCCCCCCCCACTTACAGTTTTTTTGTGCGATGCTCTCTGTGCCTCTGGGACTGCTGCGAACTTGCATCTGAAACATTTTAGAGAGACACATATTTGCTTTTTCAGAGCACAAAGGGATATGCCATGGCAGAGGCTTTTTGAAGTGGCTTCACAGGGAGAACCAGAACCAGAGCGAGGGGATTTGAGAAACCATAAAGAAACGTTAGCGCAATGTAACTTTGGTAAGGCATCTAATCCAATGGAAGTGGGGACTGATTCAATGTGAAGGCAGGACCTCTTTGAAGCTGGCTCTGTTGATGTTCCTAATGCAATAGCTCTGCTGGAGGAACGCAACATTCCTCTCCACCTCGCGGACCCCTGCTTCAGTGTGCGTCCGGCAGGGCTGCGTGTGTGATAGCGGCCAATCCCGGGAATTGCAGGTCCATGCCATTTCCAGGAACTGGCATTTGAAGTGTGAGGTTGAGGACAGAAGTGTGAGACTCGCTAACAGTCGCCTTATTGGAGAAAACAACGCACACATTGACTTTTGGAGCGGTGCTTTGTTTTGTTGTTTAGCAGAGCCAAACAAAGCTGCAGGTTGAGGGTGCGGCGTGGCAGAGCCTCTGGAGGTGTGCAGAAGCCGATAATTTGAAGAATTAAAGGGTTTCCGATCAGGACTGACTTCAAAATCTGCACCCTAAAGGTCCATTGTGTCACAATGGGAATTTGCAGTGACATCAAGCAGTCACATTTTAGAATGAGCACCTCCATTATATCTCTGAGTGGCAGTAGACCCTAAGACAAAAAGGTACCTTGAGTCCTTTTCATGCAGAAAATTGGACTATCTCTTTGCTATCTCTTTTACTTCAACAACCACAGTCTGCGTTTCCTCTCTCTCTTCATCTCTGCCTGTTTTCCAGATGGAAAGTTGAGCTCTTTTTGTCCCTTGAACTCTCCCATAGACAACAATATGCTTTAGAATGTCAGCTTCCACAATCCTGTATCTAGTGGTAATGTAGGAATTTAAAGCTTTTCTTTAAAAAAAAAAAATGAAAGTAGCGAGGACAATTTTACTCCCGAATGCTTCATCTACATATTTCAACATTACTCCTCATTTGCACAATTTCTGCTCGGTGAAATGCTGCCAAGTTCTCCACACTGCATCCTTAAAACAAAAAATACTTAAGAGTTTCAGTCCGTTTTCAGAAGAAGCAGCAATCCAAACATAAATGTTGCCATGGAGACTCTACATGTGAAGGGACGTGCTAATCTTTTTTAACTTTGCCCTCAAACAGCAACTTTTTATGGCCAAACAGGCCCCATGGTCAGCTCCCGTCTACTGACACATGGAGGAGGGGTGGGGGGGATGGGGGGCACATCAGTGTTTACTAAAAGCATGAAGCCAAAATGTTGGAGGGTCTGACTCAGCAGAATGACTTGAGCGTGATGAGCTGCTATATATAGAGCACGGTCACGTCAGTGCGTCTCTGCCCAGCTGTTTGGAGTCAGCATGATAGGCTTCACCTCCAACCAGCCGCATGCCTTTTGTTTGTTTCCCATGTCAGTGACGGCTGAGATGGACGTGCAGCGCCGGTCCACACTCCTCACAGAGACTTTCGAGCACTTGTCCCGCGTCACCGCTGTGTCACATTATCTCACGCACATGGATCGTATGACCATCCGCCTGCACATATGGGCACGTCATGATGTAATGCTGTGGAAACATTTTACAAACAGCACACTGACATCTGCCACTTGTTGTGTTTTTTTCTTTTTAAATCTTTTTGCTTCCTTTGATGTTTTTTGTCAAAACTTGGAAACAACATTCCAGCATCTCTTTCAAAGAGGAGAAGCCGTTATGTCAGCCTCACACTCCACCCCTTCCAGAGGCCAAATCAGTTCACCCGTTTCTCCCAGCCTTCAAGCGCCGCTCGGATGTTGTCGGACGGGTCCTCGTGCAGCCCGACCTGTGACGGTGTGCCAGATCCCTAGCTAAGCTGTGAGCTCCGCTGGGACTGTTTGCAATGTGCCATGGATGGACCTCGGCACTTAAACACTGTAATCAGAGCCAGAGCAGGATAATGGCTAAATTACACATGAAAGCACGGGCATTTGAAGGAAGCTTGAGCGTTAAATATTATGATAAATTACAGCTTAATACGAGGAGATAAATCACAGCTAAACAAGAATAACACAGACTTGCACGCAGCAGGCAGGAAGGACGTTTCCCCCCAAAGCAAGCTCGCACACTTTTATTGGGGAAGGAACACATATGTATCTGCAAATGTTTGACCTAACCATCCCACTATGACGTCCGCTGAGTTGTTGTTTCTCATTTTCCTTTATATATCACGAGAGCTTCACGACCGGACAAAGTTTACCCGTTATCAGTCAAGTGTTTCAAAATAAATGATTCATTGGTATGGAAAACAATGATCAAAGATGGAGGAGGTAAAGAAGCTAATCGAGAGAGTATGTCAGGATTGTTAGCTCATAGATTGTGTTGATGATTTTGAGTCTCTGGATGTCTGGAAATAGGTTAACTGTGGTGACGCTCACTTATCTGTAGTCTATTGCAGACAGGTTGTCTCTTCTGCACTTCTGGCCTGATTTTCAGTCAGTGTTTGTTAAAAAGAAAAAAAAAGTTTTCAGGAATTCAATGTTTGTTTGATTCTAAATTTGATGATGGTTTCAATGTACTTTTGTTCGGAAGCAGAGTTTAAAGCACAAAACAGTTTTTTTTTCATAATTTCTAAAATTAGCTGTTTTTTTTGTTGTTTTTTTTGACAAAAAAAATAAAAAATAAAATTAACTGTTAAAAAGCTGCAACAAACTACAACTTTTCAGACACTGACATTCAGATCATCCCAGCAGGAATTTTAAGACTCAAACCAACTGACCGTCACCAAGAAAGGGCCTGCTCGTGTTTGTGTTACTCTCCCCAACCCCCCCAACCTCCACTTTGACTCAGACATTATCCACACCCTTCAACCTTGCTGGAAGTTTGCACGAAAGCCCCGCTGCTGCACCCCACCCGCCCCCATCACCACCTCCTCCATCCCCCAACTACCATGCACCTTCACCCCCTCACCCTCACCCTCCTCCCCTGCTTCTCCCGAACCCCTCTAAGTGGATACCCCACAGGAAGGGCTTCTCCAGGGGGGAAATGGGTCCCAGATGTCTGCCTTTGTGTCACTATAAGCTCCTCAGGAGGCATGGAGCCCTTGAAGGATGTGTATGAAGGGGGGGGGGGTATAATGTGCCGTGTGCAAACATCAATAACAGCAGCCAGGAGGGCGAAGAAACTCCAAAGGTGAAGGTGAGGAGGAATTCAATGATTGGTTCCTTTTGTCGAGCCGGCACAGGTTTTTCAAACACATCACTTAGGATTGGTCACACCGTCGCGCTCCTACCGGCGCTGCACATCACCGCTGAGCTCCGACCTCTTGCTGCATGATGGTAATTGAATTGACTGCATTAAGAACTTAAAGAAACAATTTTTTCCCCCCCGAACTTCAAAGTTTTTTCAACGTGGCTTCTCTTCAGTGCAATATTTCACCTATGTTAAAACCATATGGAACACAGACCGAAACAGACAATACATCAGCCTTTTTGGATATTCAAGCCCACTTTGTGTGTGTGAGTGTGTGTGTGGAGGTGTGTGTGTGTGGATACCAAGACACTGATATATATTGATACGTGCATGATCTATTTTTGGCTCCAGAAAGGGTAATTATGACCCCTGTGGAAGCAGAGCAAAGAAGAGAGCAGGGCCCAAGTGTTTAGTGAAACATTCTGTCAAGACTCTGACAAGGAAATGAAATGTGCAACATCAATCAGCCTATGAGGATCGAGATCAAACAAGCTTCCACACTCCTGCATCTGGTTCTGTTTGGACAGCCTCACTTTTTTCCCCCTTCGCGCTCTCCTTTCTTCTCCTTTTCTTTTCCCCCTTTTTCTTATTCTTCGCAGCTTCTCGCACTCCTTTTTTTCTCCCTCTTCTATTCTTCTTTGCACCACGACATTCCTGTTGGCCTACCCGCTACGTTAGCTCATTTTTTCCATCATGGTGGCACAGGGCCACATTTTTTGCTCAAGGTAAGCAGCAAGTCCCGCGATTAACCTCCCAAACAATGACTCTCCTGTCTGTCCTCCGTCTCCATCAGAGCCCCCAATGAGCCTCCGCCCTAATACGAGTTAATCCTGGAGTTGACTCAGCCTGTTATGTAAATTCAGCCTCATATAATTCACTGTCTCTGTCCACGGCCTGCCTTTGATGGCCAGATGACTTTTTTTCTTCTCCTTTTTCTTCTGACTTGATTGAGTCCAACTGGGATCGAGCTACTTTCCGTTCAGCGTCTTGCTGCAAATGAAATGTAAACCAGCGCAATCACGGGGCTCATCACAAATCTTCGGAAGCTCTCTCTCTCTCTCTCTCTCTCTCTCTCTCTCTCTCCCTCTCTCTCTCTCTCTTATATGATCCAAATGCTGTGCACACCCAAATCCTTGGCTGGGAGCTGTCAGGTGTGTAGAGCGTGCAGAAAGCTGATACAGGGTTTAGTTACAAATCAATGAAACATATTGTTGATGAATATTTGCAGTGTCTGGACTGGGACCCAATTTAAAGCCTTTTGGTGTGTGTTTGTGTGTGTGTGTGTGTGTGTGTGTGTGTGTGTGTGTGTGTGTGTGTGTGTGTGTGTGTGTGTGTG
>JASSRZ010000072.1:6406740-6430444 GCA_032164315.1 Malacoctenus gilli | reverse complement strand
CTGTGTCAGACACAGTCGGGACGCGTTGTGGGAGCTTCACGTTTTATAGCTTTTCCTTGTGATGTGTTTGGCTGTTTCTCTTGAATCAAACTCTCTGACACGCAGCGCAGACAGACACAGACACACAGACCAGAGATATGCACTCACAGATAACAACCCTTGTTATTACTGGAAAGTCACAACTGACGTCCCCCCTGCAGGCGGCTGCGTTACAACTGAACAGTCCCACAAACACGCTAGGACATAAAAATACAACTGGGGGTCCTATCAGTGTGTGCATGTGCTGCTGGGAGCTGCAGTATCAGCCCTTGACGAGGGCTCCGCCCGTCAGTATTAATACCATCCCGCAGACAGAAATAAATGCGTTCGGGGGGACCACCTCATTGTGATGCCGATGCTCATGTCACTCAGCAGTTTGCGTGCGTCGTTATCTGGTCTCCATGACGAGCGTCTGCCTCACCCAAAACCCCCAACGATCGCTCCTCGAGGCTGTCCTAGTTTGACCTCTGGCACCAAAAGTTCACCGAGTTTTAACTGGAAAAGTGTAACGCCACAGACAGGCTCCTGCATTGAACAGACATTAAAAATGTACTTTCCAATGATACAGTTCAACCTGTGTGTAAGAAAAGCTTCACCTGGACCTCCACAGAACAAATCTATTGAATTGATTCGACAAAAGAACACATGAAAGACTACTGTGATCACATTATGGTGCTAATATGATACACTACTTGAGTACACAATATGTTGTAAAAATTGGGACAAGGGTTTAAGAGTGACTGTTAAAAAAAGAAGAAAAATTAAGCCATGAATTGTTTTAAAGTCGGTTTTGCTTCTTAATAAACTCAACAGAAAAAAAAAACACTTCAAAAATCTTTCACTTCCAAGCAGGTCAATAAAACTCTTAACTCCTGCCACTTTAACTCTTAAGGTGGCAGGACTTTATCTGACCAGATACATTGAGATGCAGAATGTGGATGTGCAGCACATGGCAACGCAAGTCTGTGATATCCAGTCTGTGCTTTCTTAAATGTAAATTATGCATTTTCATTATCCTTCATCTGGAGCTTTCTTTGAGTTGCTGCCGCAGCTCACCCTTGATCAGTGTGTGAGTTTGAGCTGCTGAAGGTTTGAAGTTCTCTCCCTTTGCCTCCACACTGGCGTTCATCTGCGCTCCCATTGGTAAGTTGCTCCTCCTCTGGAAGTTTGAGGAGCTGGACGTTGTTGCTCTTTGTCTTTGTCTCCTTGTTACTCCTCATCCACCCTTACGGGAGGAGGCAGTGGCCAGCCACATCTCAGCATGGAATCACTAAAGGTTTCTTTTTGTTCAAGAGAAGTTCGGGGAGGTTTCTTTTCATCAGTGCACACTTGGGTCTAATTGTTGTATTTTCCCTGTTACATGTCAATTTAAAGAGCCATGAGATGGCCTGTCTTCTAATTGGTGTCAGCAAAACTGAAATGAAGTGAATGGAGCTAAACTTCCTCTGTGTCCACACATCCAGCGTCCTGTGTGATTTGGTGCTCTTATATGATGAAATCCTGCTTCTGTGGTTACAAATTCCTCAGCTGTGTTCATGTTGCAATCATTGTTGCTTATATTTCAGTCCTTGGCTCACAGTTATTTGGGCCTTCAGATGATTTTTCACTTAAAACTGCTTCCTTAAGTTCGAAGCCATGAACGCAGAGCGATGCGATACCTCTCTGCAGGCTCACCCATATCTGTATCATCGCTGGTTTCTACTTTATGTGTACTATCAAGATGGAAAAAGGTATTCACCAGCAGCTTGAGGAATATTACACAATGTAAAGAAGGCGCAGGTTGTGTATATGTTCTGCTCGGTGGGTTGCAAAGCGCAACCAGAGGGCCCTCACCTAAGGGATGTTGCTGCAACCAGAGTCTCTCTTTCCTTCGTCTGAATTCGTGCCCTGATGTAACGGTTCAGCAGACCGCACAAGCACATCCTTATCAGCAGGCAAAAGAAGTGCCCCCGCTTCGTCCCCGAGCTGACAATTAACTGTCGTGCGATGACTGGATTTCTCTGATAACCTATTATTTGTTCCCCCTGCTCGACACACTCTCGCGCAATCTCACTGCATCCACGTCCAGCCGGGTAGATATGAGTTGAGGTGAGCTCAAATCTCTTCCGACATATTGCACAAATGTCAAATGTATCTTGAGAAGTGGCTGCTGCGTGCGACAATCTGCTCCACAGTGCTTCCCTGTACTCACCGCAATGCTTCTGCGTGAAGGTCCAGTGGGACCTGTGTGATCCTAACCTGCTACGACCGACCTCAGTGCTAAATCAGAGGTCAGAAGGCCAACGAGGCCGTGCAGGCTGGGTGAATGACAGACAGCACCCTCTGGTGGCTAAACGGTAGGACTACATTGAGGAAGCCTTAAGGATTGTTGGGTACCCAAAACTAATGTCACAGCAGCAGCAGCAGCAGCAGCAGCAGCAGCAGCCACCACCGTACTTTCCATCATCTTGTTGATTCCTGCCAAACAACTGAAACTATCAGTGCTGTTATTTAACCAGATGTTCGCTCTGCTGCATGTGAAACAAAGCCTTCGGTTGATCTCATGCTTCATGGAGGAACTCAATAATTGTTTCGTGTTCTTTGAAGAAAGGCCATTATTTCACATTTGTACAAATGCCGTTTCCCTGTCAAACTGTAAACTTGTAAAATGCATTAAAAATTGGAAAAATATCTCGGTGTCATTTTCTTCTTTAAAGGGGACTATGAAAAAATTAAGGCCATTCGTGAGTTTTTGAGGGGGTTGACTAGTTTGATCATGAAAAAGTGCCTCTCAATTATTCGATCTACAAACCTGAGCAGCTTCTGATGGGTAAATGGGGTTCACCTTAGATCAGTTGTGGTATCACCTAGTTTCTCCAAATGCCACTGTGATTGGTTCAATGTGCCACCCACATTGTGTTGCTTCCCGTGGATAACTTGCCAACTTTGTGCATCTACCAGCTGCAGGTCACAACATCTTATTTCAGATGAAATCTTGGCTGTTGGTTTGTTTCGGACTGCTGAATATTTTTCGGCAACTACAGATATCAGACCAAAATGTAAACATTGTACCTTTAGGGCCATAAATCACATTTCTGGAAACAATTCACTGAAGGAAATGTGGCAACACACAAACAACAAATCCCACAGAAGCCACGTGGTATGTACAATTGTTTATTTTTGATTTGCAAAACATCAGACAAAAATAACAATACAGAAACACCAATTTATAATAGAAAAAAGATCTTTGAAAAAAAAGAGACAAAAGATAAATTTCAATTACATTAGAATTTAGATGACTTTACTCTCTGTAATAATTGGAGCCATTTCATTCTGACCTATAGAGTCAGTTTATGGCTAGTAGCTTGATCAATATACACAAGAGACAAGCATTAATATTAAGTGCTTTCGTTGGTTTAGGCGTTTAATTCGAATGTGGCATGATTTGGGTTCACAAAGCAGGGTGAGAGTGCGATGCCAGATTCAAATTTTGCTCTCGGTGCACAAAGCGGGACGTGCACAGAGAAACTACCTCAAACAATCTTTTTTTAGTGATGGAGCTGAAAACCAGCTTGTTTTTTTTTTCACGCCACCCTCCCCTGCAGTAAAAAGGGTCACGTTATGGCACACAGCTCAGAGCAGACGTGACCATGGCAACAATATTCCTCATTACTCACTGATCAATAAAAACTCTCTAATTTCATTCAGTGTTTACCTGAAGCAGTTTGACACGATACATAAAAAATAAAGGAGAAAAAAAAACCAAACTTGGTTTGAATTCACAACAGTGAGAAGTTGCTCCGTTAATATGGTGCTAATGTCTGAATGGAATCGTTTGCCCTCGCCAGGCGCCGCCGGGCCGCGTGGCGTTCAAGGCTCGCGGCGGTGCCGCTGAGGAAGCTGACACTTTGGACGATGCCCGCGTTATGTGGTGTCAGTCACGCACAACTTGGTGGAGCTCGAGATTTTTTTTTTCCTTTTTTCTCTTCTTTAAAAAAAAAAACAAAACAAAAGAAAAAGAAAGCAGCATTGCATGGATATTGAGGATTTCACCCACTCCTAAACTCCCCTGGTTTGACCAAACATTGGCAGGGAATGATGAAGGTGTGGGAGCGGACCTGTGACAGGAGGACAAGTGGAGACGCGATGGAGGGGAGTGGGAGGGTGGGGTGGGCGAAACGATCAGGTGGACGTGGCCGACGTGAGGACGACCCAAATAAACTGAGCTCACTGGAGCTCCAGCGCACCTCTCGCATCCCCTCCTGTCGCAGAGTCCTTCAGGTTTGTTACTTCTTTGAAGCTGCGCTCGCTCTGGCAGAAGTGCGCCACTCCCCCCCACCATCAGCCTCCCCTTCTCATTGTGCTGCAGATCGAAGCAACAAAAAGGGATCAAACGGCAACAGCGTCTGTTCGCAAGAAGCTGCAGGCATTTGGGAAAAGAGGAGAACGCGGAGCGGAGGGGCACCACTGCTGGAGCGCGAACGCAGCTTCGTCGTAGCCAGAGCCCTGCTGGTCAGAGTGGAGGCACTATGTTTCAGAAAAAAAAGAAGAAAAAAAAACACTCCTGGTATTTTGTGCGTTAAAACAAGGCATTGCTAAATCTGAGCAGAAAAAAAACGCTGTACAAAACAAACAAAACAAAACAAAAAAAACTATGAATGACTTCATTAGCTGGACTCTCCCAAATCTGTGAGATATCTCTGAGGTAATCATTGAAGTATGACTCATTAGACAGCAATAAATACCAACATGAATACAAATATTATAAAAAGTAAAAACAGAGGCAAATGCTTAATGCTAAAGCAAAATCTGAGCTAAAAGAGGTAGGTTTTTAGGTAGATTATGGTGTACATCCATTGTGGACACTCCTTTTTTCTGTAAGAACTACATTAAGTTGATTCCATTACAATCCCTGTTCTAAAGAGAGGAACAAAAACAATACTTTGAACAAAATAACTGGTTTTGCATGGGAGATGGCAAACAGTTGTGCCTGTGTGTGTGTGTGTGTGTGTGTGTGTGTGTGTGTGTGTGTGTAATCATACATCTGCTTTTCAGACAGGATTTGTAATGGCAGCAATTGTACAAAACACTTCAAAAATGTTAACTAACATGAGAAATTGTAAAGCTTGCTGGTGATCGTGTACCATGAGCTGGATATTGCAGGCATTGTTATGGTGTGGTATGGTATGGTGTTATGTCGTGAGCTTGTGGAAATCTCCGCAGGATAAAAAAAAAGAAAGAAGAAAAACAAAAGAATAGACAGACCCTTTGAAACACTGCTGCACCCGTGTTCGGGTCCTCTCTTGCAAATCACATTGCAGAGTTTCAAACCTACAGCACAGCTTTACTGTGGTGGAACCAAACATGACCCTCAGGAAGGCAGGATGCACCATATTCACACTGAACTGTATCCAGATGTTGTGCCGATTTAGGCTCCCAGAAGATATTCAGTCGCGTAAGACGATGGCGTGTGTGTGTGTGTGTGAGTGTGTGAGTGTGTGAGCGTGTGAGTGAGTGAGTGAGTGAGTGAGTGAGTGAGTGAGTGAGTGAGTGAGTGAGTGAGTGAGTGAGTGAGTGAGTGAGTGATGTTATGATGCATCCTCCAGGAGTCATCCTGTTTGGTTTTTCTAAATCCTAAACCGCATCTCCTTTCTTACCCTGTTCCTGTGTGGAGAGAAGTCTCCCCGTGGCACTTACATATTCACCAACCCTCCCGCTGTGTTTAAACATACACAAATCAACACTGCAACTCGATCTCAGAAAGAGAACAAAAAAAGAAAGAAAACAAAGAAATCAAACTCATAGCTGCATACTACAAGTCTGCATTTCAAGAAAAAAAAAATCAACATGGAGACTTCAAAAGTCAGTGTTCAGTAACCAAGCACATCATCCCTCTCCTAAAAATGACATACTATACATACGAGTGGTACTGCCTAAAGACACTCGAGCTTCGATTCCTTTAGGTTCCATCGCAGCAGGGTCACCTGTGGGACATGTGGGATTACAGGTACGTGCACGATCTAATCTCTCTCTCTCTCTCTGTCTCTGTCTCTCTCTCTCGGGGGAAGATTCAGAAAACGATTAAATAATATTTGTGCTATGCGAGATCATACATATCACAGCTCCGACTGTCAGCTTGTGGAGCCTCACAGTGACTGAGAGAAAAGTCGGAATAAAGCCACAGTGGTGGAGAATGGACTCCGACGGTAGGAAAGGTTTCAAATAAAAAAACACAAAGTAAATCCCTGTGGACTGAACCCACCGAAGCGACAACTGTAACGACTTCTCTCAGAGCCGTAGTGAGAAGACGCTCACACACTCTCGCTTTCTCTCTGTCGCGCATAAACATCCTCATGCCACAAATCCTGGTCTGCATGATCTGACACAGGACAACCAACCACAGGAACTGTTAAAAAAAAAAGACTTTTTGTGTCTTGTATCTAGGTGTTTTTCAGGTGAAGCTAACGGCCGATTGAAGGACTTTCTTCAGGGAACTGCCTTAACAAATATAAGACGTGCCATCTTGTGTTGTTTTCACCATAATCCCACCCGCAGCAGGCAGGATGTCACGAGCCTGCAAACCTAAGCAATAAAAGTCCCGTGGCAGTTTGGTTTAGAAGCCATTGAGTGCTGCCTGATGACGCGCAAGCTAAAGATGACTGACAAGCCGAGAGAAGGCAGACAAGTTCCTGTTGTATACAAGCTCAATTAACAAAAGCCGTCGATAAGTAGTAGAAGGTTTAGTAGCTTATAGAATGAGAATATCCAAGGCTCTGGAGTCATCGTGTACTGGTAATGTGTAACTAGCTTGGTGATCTGTATGGCTTATATTTAAGAGCAGCACAGCATGTTTAGCTTGTCCTCTTTCTGAGAATGAACCTTGGAAATTAACATCAAGCCGCCATTAAACAAGAGACAACAAAACAATCTGACTGTGTCGAAAATTACACAAGCGATCCCTGTTTTCAGCCATTCTCACAACACATCTCCTACGTACAAAAAAAATAAAGTCCAAACAAAGAGCATAGTGTTTTCAGAACATAGTGATAATGGATCAGAAATAAAAATAGGGTCAATTATATTTGCATATATATTTAGTTTTGAAAAAAAAAATAGCCTTGAGACTTTATGTAGCCCTATGTACAGCGGCAAACACAAACACCTGGTATTTACAGGATGCAGCCACTAGAGGGCTGCGCAGCATACATCATCAAACAGGAGGGTCGTTGGGGGGGGGGGCTGTGGAGGCGCGGCGACGACACCACCACCACCACCACCACCAACCACCACCACCACTTCCACCAGACCCTCAGACATTCTAGAAAATCCACTTCCCAGTCAGAAACGAAAGGGGGATGTGTTCTGTGGAGGTCTGAAGCAGCTTCCCAAGCTCTCCGCCCACTGAGCTCTCTGCATACTGATGAGCAACAATTCATGGAATTGTTTTTAAATGGGAAATGACAAAACATTTAAACAAGAAAAGTAAAGAAAAAGAAAAGTATTGCAATCATATCCATTTCTATGCCGATTAGGAGAAGAAAAAAAATGGCAGCTCTATATTAACAAGAAGTCAGGCCCGTCGCTTTGGCCTGGATTTACTATTCCAGTTAGATTTGGCGTTTTAGCCCTTTAAAATCTATGATATAATAGATAAGGTATACCAATACATAGGCTTGAATAAAATGTGGTATAACAGTGCTGAGGATACATGGGATAGTAAGATCTATTTACATGGAAATCAACGAATGAACAAGGGGAGAAAAAAGAAAAGAGAAGAGGGAATATGAAAAGAGAGCAACAAACCACGACATCGGCTTGGCTTGATTGACAGTTAGCAGTGTAAAAGTGGCTAACACATTAAGTGGCTAATTCTCACCTCAAGACCAGACACCCTTCAGGTCCTATGACACCCTCGCCAAATGACAGCCAAACCAACACAATGACATTTTCCTTCATGGGCTGGGAGGTCGCTCGGACGAGGCCACCGAGTGGCTACACGAGTAAAGCGAGCCGTGGAGCAGCAAGGTTATTTTTAGGTTCGGGAAGCTTTTTGAGGGAGTAGTTTACCATACCTTTGGTGAAAGGTGAGAGGCATGTGTCTGAATTCTGTACACAGTCATATACATGTGCTGCCTTGGGAGAAGCAGATACAACAACGTCAACAATGAACACAAATAAAAACAGAAACAAAGAGATAAACATGACTTCTGACTGACTCGTTACAAAAGACAAAGTAATGTGCAGGCACTGCTTTTGCACAGGTAAACTGAAATGCGTTCCGTACTGTATCTAAAGTGTTGTAAAAGTTACTGTTTCACATAGGTGATGTAAATAGAAAACAACCCCAGTAAAACTAAGAGGTAGCTCTGAACTGAATGGCTAAATGAATAACTGAGTATGGTTGGTTGTGTGTGGGTGTGCTTGACGCGCACACACTGACACACTCACGCTCTCACTCTCGTACTCGTACTCGTACTCGTACTCGTACACGTACTCGTACTCGTACACGTACTCGTACACGTACACGCACACGCACACGCACACACACACACACACACACACACACAAAAAATGTCCAGGCATCAGAAGCAGCTGTTGGTTGATTTAAATACAGACAAAAACACTGTATAAAGGCAGATGTTGTATGAATAGATTAATGTGTCGTTTATGAAATTCCCTTGTTTGCGTCATCTCTTAACATCTGCTCACTCTCCACAAAACATCAGACTTTTACACCAAGACTCCCAGGCAAGACAGAAAGTCAGACACGCGCACACACACAGACACACACACAGACACACACACAGACACACACACAGACACACACACACACGACACATACAAACGCACACACACTCCACTTTCTCTCTTCCACTGGCTTCATCCTCTGCACCTCCATTTAGTCCATCCAGCACATCCGCAGCTTCCTTCCTCCTTTAAATGTGTTGTTTTTTTCTTTTCTTCCAACTGGGGGTCTCATCTCCAGCTTCCACTCAGGTCGGCGGGCAGGCAGGCAGGCAGGCAGGCATGCAGCGTCTAGGACACCTCGCTGCCGAAGACCTCAAGCACCAGCGGGGTGAGCTGCATGCTGTGCTCCGGCTGGAAGGACAGTGAGCGGTACTGTTTGGAGTGCTCCTCGTTGAGGCTGCGCAGGTCGGCCAGCTTCTGGATCATCTTGGCATAGAGCAGGCGGCCCCCTGGGTGGTGGAGCTGGATGTAGGCCTGCAGGGTCTCTGACAGCCGATCCTGCAGGGCCTCAATCCGTGCATGATCCTGAACACCTGGGCGGTCTGCAGCAAGGGAAGAAGGGAGGAGACATAAGGTATTTATGGATGTTACACAAGTTATGAAACGGCAACACATATGAAGAACTGAAGTCGCCACAGGAGACTTCATGAAAACTAGAGTCATGAAAATGTCAAAAGAAGCTTGCTTGCTTTTATTATGATTTTGAAGATTGAAGCAAATATTTGTCTGAAATGAAGCTAAAGAACTCATTAAAAGAAGGACTTTAGCAGAAGTGGGAATATATTGTTTTTACTCTTGATATTTGACTTCACTTCTTGGCTTCTGTTATTTTCATATTTGAAAATTTTCACAATCAAAACATTTTTCATATCAGGTTTTATTTTTACTCTTTTTTATATTTTAAATTCTATTTGAGCAATTTCCTCTTTTTTGTAATGTGATGCAACAGATTCGCTTAATAAAACTGTGTTGTACTTTTCACACAGCTGACTTTTATTGTGAAACCCACATGCTCTGGTGATCTTTCTGCAATAGGATAAATCCTTGTGTTTGCGCGTTTCACTTGCATAATTCTATATTTCTGGTCAGGTGGCCAGCTAATTTTAGAACAGGGAGAACACATATGCATTGTTAATGAGATGCCTCATACTCACAAAGAGATGCAAATAACCACTTAGTTACACATGCATGCTTGCTCGCTTGCATAACTACACATGTATAATAAATGGACTGTATCTGCTGCGAATGCATACCCACATGAGCGGGTGCGCTCATGTAAAACCCGCGCTCTCCGGGGAGATGGGAAATTCTTCAAATAATCTCACTCAGAGTGATTTGGCTGGTAGAAAGTTTGCAACATTGCTTCAAACGAATGCTGATAATTCACCAGGATAAAAGTCCGTTGGTAAAAACAAAAAAAAAAGAGGCTGAGCTCAATCATGAACAATTCATAGTGACTCTCCACATTTCCTCCGCCACGGCAGCAGCAGCAGCGCCGCATACCTGGAGAAAGCAGACAGATGGCCATCAGCAGCACGTGTTCCTCCTCGTGCAGGTTGAGCTTCTTCAGGCCCACCTGGAACTTCACCAGCGGCTCCAGCAGCTCCAATGTGTGGCCCGCTGTGGATGATCAACATATCATTACAATCTGTGCCGCTCCTCACTACACCACCGAAGAAAGGTCCCTGAGGGGAAACATACCGAGCCTCGTTCCGATTAATATTTCATTTCGCCTGTTGAAATCGTCCCTGGTGAGGTTTCTTTTGTTTTAATCTCATGCTGTGCGCTCTGGTTCGCTTCCACTAAGATGTCCCGGACTTCTTTTGATGAGGAAATGTGAAATAAAATTAGTGCCAATCCTTGGGGGACATGCTTTTTTGTATTGATATGTACATGAGAGGCCTCGAAGCAGAAATTTCCACCAATTCTAATGAGAATGCCTCAAAGGTTGTTGCTTTATGGCTGAGCTTTGAATTGAGCCTTAGCGATTCTTGTGCACTTGCCAAAAACTTGCCTGCAGCCGATAATTACGCCGCACCAAATGACTGTTTGAATTAATTATTGTTAGTAATGACTGAATTCATTATAACGAGGGTGTGATTTAGCTGAGTGCGTGTGTGCGTGCGTGTGGGGGGGGGGGGCACCTTATTCCCCTGCAGTCTGCGCACCCCCTTTTTCCATATCTGCTGAATCATTTTGCTGGGGGGGATTGCTCATCCCCTTATAGTAATTAAAGCTACATCGCAGCAGCCAGCACCAGTCATGTGAGATAACTGTAGTCTTCAGCTAAGCAGAGAAGAGTTGGCACCTTTTTTGCATTAAAGTGGAACTCACAAAAAAAACTCTAAACTTACATGATATGCTACACACCAAGCAGATTTTTTGAATTTTCCCCAATAAATTTGCTGATGGGTGCTAGATCTTGGCTTTTCCTCCAACAGTAAATGCTATTGAGAGTCTCCAAACTAATTCACCCTTAATAATTGTTATAGAAATGCTTTATTTCATTTTTATTTCATTAAATCTTTTTGGGTTTAACGTTTTGCTTTTACTCTGTTGTTTTTTTTATCTGCTGCCTTCTCACATACTGAATGTCTCTTCTGCTTTAATCACAATATTCACTCTAAATATACAATATTCACTTCACTCTGTGCACAGACTGAAGACTTTGCTACGTAATTCACATCAATTACAGTTTTTTAGATGCAACAGATCATCATGTATTTAAATAACCAACAACTGACAATTTTTTTAGTCTGCCTCCTTTTATTCTTGTTTTTTTTAAAACAATGTTAAACTTTCAGAAAGTAGGTCTCATGTCAAAGAGTTCAACGCGAATGAACTGTTGATAACTGCATGAGTAATCTGTTTTGACCCTCATGTTTGTGTCAACAACTCTGATATTTTGAGAACATTTCTTGCTCCCCAGGTTCAAATGGCCGTTGTTTAGTGCGGTGAGCAGGTCAGGAGGGACATTCTTCAGTTGATCCCAGTGAGAGAGGGTCTCATTTGAAAGGCAAATGAAAGCCATCCCCACGGGGGCTTCAGCAGATCTGCAAGACTGGTTTTGCAGAAACACTTGCATTCGCATCTTGAGCCTTTGGGTGTGTGCGCAAGCTCCAACCGGTAACCTTATCTCTTCCTCCACGCTAATGACACAGTCACCTCCTTAACTACGAGCTCCTCAGCTGGAGCGCTGAGTTAAAAGGTGTTAATGTGTAACCCGCACGGTTCCTCCTCAGATATCAGCTGGCACATGCGTAACCCTGAGTATGGGCTCATCCTTGCTGCAGTCGAGCTGCTCACGCAGAGACTTTCACACTGACCTTTGGTGACATCGCTGATCTGGTATTTAAAGTCAGGCGCGCCGCAGCTCCATGACATGTCCTCCAGGTTGAAGCTCTGATTGGATCGCAGCATGATCACCTCAATGGCGCTTGACTTGAGCAGAGCAATCTGGTCTTCTGCAGTCAGCTCCCTGTGGAGGGGAAAAAAATATACCATCTGTTTTTGTTCCAGGAACTAATAAAGCAGTAATTACCAAAATATATGTGTTTGGATTCTCTCACAATGGGAGTTGACCCACATCATGTTTAGTACTTGTCAGGTCCTGTGGTACCATTGTTTGTTGGAGGGGAGAGGATTTAGCTTATCAGCGTTTGAGGTGGTCATGGCCAGTTAATCTCCAACATTGATCAGATTAATGGCAAAAAGTATAAAGACAGAAAAAAAATCAAACAAAATCCAAGCACTGATTGCTGTTTGCCTTCTGCTGGTGTGCTGGCTAATTAGCTTGAATCCACACATTTGACCAAGAAATCGTCAAGCTCTCGCCATCCTCCTGCATCAGGCAAGAAAAGACAAAAGCAGAAAACATCGCAAGTTCTGGGGAGGTCTGGGTTGTTTTTACAGGACTTAAAAGAACAACTTAAACGGACAAACATTCCAGAGGTAAACTGTCCCATCGCCGTCAGTCAGCCAGAATGACAACTTTCAGGAAATACAGGCCCTGACTCGTTTCAGCCTTGACTCCGTAATGACCCCCCTCAAGACGCTTTGTGTGCGTGTGCGTGCGTACGTGCGTGCATCCTTGTCAACACTCTTGAGAAACAACCACTCTGAGAGGCGACAGTTTCCATGTGTGGCACACAAACAATGATAGGACCTTGGTCAGCCATCTCAATTTTATTTCCTTTACATTGTGCACTGCTCACTCTTTTATTCTCAATGTTGAAATGTTTTCTTTTCATTGCTGTGAAAGGAGAAACTTGCTTGGATCAGGAATGAGGATTTCCAAACCTGGTCATGAGATGAACAAAGCTGTGGGTGTAATTGCTTAACAAACTGGTGGCTGCCGAGTACAGAAGGTGTGTCAAACATGCACGTGACTGAGCTTCACACTTGCAAAACTCAGGTGGAGAATGTATAACCTTGTTCACTTAAAGAAGAGCACACCAAAAAAGGCTGGGTTCTTTTTTTGGTTTTAAAAGTGTGAGCTGTCGGTAATTGAAATACCTCTTTAAGACAGTCATCCCTGTGACACAACATCAACTAATCTGGGAGAGGAAGGAAAACATTTAGGTGTACAAAGTCTTCGACACACATTTAGGTAAAAAGTTACTCTAAGTATAAAAAAAAAAAAAAAGACACCAGGAGGCTGGATTCTCCCCCAGAAACAGTGACTAGGCGTAGTGATGACTGTGTGTTTTTACGTACCATTCTGACATACTTAGACTGTTTCTTTACTCTTTACTTATGACACTGAACGTACTGGTAAGGAGACCTCTGCCCTATTTTTCAAACAGTGTTTTGACAAAGACACGGCTGTGGGAGACACTCGGGATCATGGAATTTTCAGCACAGAGAGTACCAGGCATCAACCTTGAGAGGCCGCCCAAAAGGTCTCAAAACTGAGGCCCCGACTTACGTCTTTCTTGCATATTTACACAACAGAAGGGAAATGAACTTGTTGTTAAGTGAATGAAGGAGCATACATGTTTTTGCAAAATAAGGACTTTCCCTTTGAGATAAGAGGACAGATAGCGTCTTCTTACACATGAATTGGTAGATATGACTACAGTGTAAATTGCTGTTGGATTGCTGAACACTGTGAAAAAAGTGCAATACAAATAATGGCAATTTTTATTCATACAAGGTTTTTTCTAATACAATGGGGAAGTAAAGTGAATACTGAATCTCAACATAACTCCCACTTAACAACAGTCTCAGGTTGGAGATTTCTTTCTCCTTAGTAAAACAACAACAACAACAACAACAGGTGGAAACTACACAAAACAGGAGAATAATGACAAGCTGGGAAACATCTAGTGGGTGGGTGTGATGTTCTCCGTGCAACCATGAAAGCTCCATCCCTGCCAGGATGTCAGTGTCACAATTTGTTGTGTTATTTCAACAAGGTTGATTTTCAGGGCGTAATGCAATCAAGTTGGGGTAAAAAGTAGTAAGGCCTTTCCACTGTCTGAATGGAAATTAATGTTTAGATTGTGCACATTTCAAATAGCTATGACTGATTATATTATTTTTGCTTGTTTATCAGTATATTTCTCAAAGATTTGTCTTTTTTTGTTGCACAAGATTTATTATCACCTCACAACTAATGCAGAGTGACAGTGGGACATCTGTGGCTGTGGACAGAAAAAAAAGGAAGGTCCTGCATTGCGTACCTGAACCCCGGGATCATCTTAGCAAAACCAATGACCTTCTGGATGCTGTAAGAGACCAGGTCTGCCAGGTGGGGCAGCATGGAAAAGCTGGAGCCCTCCTCCTCACTGGAGTCCGGGCTGCTGCCCTGCTCCTGGTACATCATCAGCAGGTTGTTGAAGTTCATTTTGGTGTCGACTGACTCTGCGGTAAAACAGAGAGAATCGCAGGACATCAGAGGTAAAAAGAGAGAAGGGAAAGAGTCGAGAATCTATTGAAGTAAATTACAAGATCCCACTTCAGCTCTGAGATCACAAACACACTCTCACCAGGTGAAAATAATTAAATAAAAGCCTTATTGACTTAAACGATCATCTGAATATACACAAGTGTCAGGTCAGTATAAGTGAGATGAATTGTACTTGACAGCTCATGCAACATGTGACGCAAGCAGAGCTAGCTGCGGGTGCTTTAAGTTATTTGTCTCTGCGATGGGCTACGTGATGGAGCCCCTCACTGTGTTCACTCCATTAGTGGCGGATACATCAATGAAGCGGCGTTTACAAGTAGGAGTCAGGTGTCTGCAGGGTACAAGCTATTACCACGTGTTGCACCAGATCCTTGGTAAAGCAGCCTAACAGATTATATAAGGCAAACAGAACTGAACAGAAAATATAAGCACTTTAAGTCAAGAATGTTTTCACATTTATTCTCACAAACACACTCACACGCACGCATACTTTTTGATCATTACTCTTATTATGAACTTTTGAACTTTCAAAAGGTGCAGGGGAAGCTAAAAATGCATGAAACAAAAAAGATAGTCGGTTTTTATTTGATCATCAGAACGATGCTCAGCTTGTGGGTTTTTTCTCTTACCAGGAGAGTGACTGAAGGAGTCTGAGGAGGCATCAGACAGGGAGTGAAGGGAGGCGGCTCTGCTGGCACTTCGTGTCACTGGGCCTTCACGCACAGGAGGCTACGGAGGTGAAAAGAGCATGGGAAAAAAGTCCAGTCACTTAAAATCAAAATAATAGAAGGTTCAATCTTTCAGTAAAATATTTTCAGACAACAAATAGCAAAAAGCATTTTGTTTGGGACTGCTTGATATCTCAAGCGCCAAAATGAAATCTATATAAATGCAGACAATCCAATTTGCTTTTGTCTGAATTTCTTTTTATCCTCAAACTTAGCTCCTGACTAGTGAAATGTAACGAACCCTGAAACGGCAGAAGTCAGAGTAGGAGTCATCGTATGTTTTGTGGTGTGCCTCCACCAGCGTGGCGATGACCTGGCTCTGCTCCTCACTGAGCCGGGGCCGCCGTGCCTCCCTCTCCGCTTCGCGCTGCGCCTCCTCGTCCTTCCTTCTCTGAATCAGGTCCTTCTTCCTCTGCACCTCTTCATCTGTTAGAATGACTGCAGGAAACAGAGAATGAGCTTTTGTGCTTTGTACGGACCAGATGAGTGCACATTCAAGAAGAAAAATATCTCTGCAACAACTTCTTTGTATGAGAATGAGAAAGTGAAGCAGAAAGACCAGGAGGATAATCACTGAAATAACTGAAGTAAAATGAAAAACAGAGTACATGTACATCAGAAAAAGTGTTGGTGAAGTTTGCTGTTTCTGGAGCCTTTCATAGAGTACTTGTGTTTTACATTGTGATGACAGCTATGTCAATGTAGAGGTGGGTGAAGGAGGGGGTTGTTATTCTCTGGAGGAAGAAAGTGGGAGACCCCTGCTGCTCTCAACAACTGAGCGCATTGTCTTTGTTCTGCTTGCTCCTTGTTGTCCTAGCCACTGAATTAGAGAGAGAGCAAGAGTGGAGAGAGGGGGGCAGAGGGGGGGGGGGATAGAGAGAGATAGAGATAGAGAGAGATAGATAGAGAGAGCGAGAGCGAGAGCGAGAGAGAGAGAGAGAGAGGGAGGAAGGGAGCTGGGTCTCAACAACATGCAGCTGTTTTTACAACAGCAAACAGCAACTCAGTCGACTCCTGTTCATGTACAGTAAATTGTAGTGCTCTTGTGGTATTCACACAAACACTGCGGGGGGAAAAGAAAACATTCAGCTGCCAAAGAGAAAAACCACCGCTTAGCAAAAAAAAGGCCTGCGCACAATATCCGGATATTAGGAGAAAACAAGAAAGATGGACCTGCTATTTACAGACTATGAAAACAAATAACACTCTTTGGAAAGAAGGGGCTCGCTCACATTGTACATTAACTGTTTCAACTTCAGATGGTGCATACTTACAGTACACAATGTGGGGAGGCTCCACTTGTTCAAACAGCACATGTAAACACTCGATTGGGGCAAAGACCCAGAGATACTTGACCTCTGTTCAAATATTACATAAAGTTTACAAGTAGACACTCGGCCCCCAAGACAGCAAACACAAGACAGTTGTGTAAAAACTACAGTTCAACGGAAAACATAGAGCAAAGTTTATAATTATTGTTATTATTATTATTATTATTATTATTATTATTATTATTCATTGATCTGTATCATTTTTTTGTTGAGATGTAAAGCTGTGCAAGGGTGAGCCTAGGATATAATATACTTTATAATAAGTGATACTTGCACTCAATTCAGGCACACTGTAAAAAATGGTGTACAAGTACCACAAAGTCAAGTAAAAGTCCACTAAACCTGAAGGATTGAGAAAGAAAAACTATTTTCTTCCCCGTCAATATTTGTGAGGAACAGATGTTGCTGGTTGGGAGGTTAAAAAGCTTGATGAGCTTATCATGTCATCCTGCTCCTTCTCAAGCAAATGATGAAGGACACTGTATTAGATCATCTTCCAAGACACATAAATCAATCCAAAAACAAGTCCTTAGACCAACAACAACAACAAACACCTGCACCCAATCAAAGCCCTTCACACTGATTAACAAGGCCGTGGTCCTGTGCCAACAGACTCCTCTGCAATCCTCATACACAACCAAAATAACGTCCCTATGTAATATAATGAGGTCATTGTAATGCCCTGAAGACATATAGGTCACCTGTCATACTTACACTCTTTCATCATGCCAATGTCCACACAGCGTTTGAGCCGGCACGCCTGGCAGTGGCGCCTGTTGTCCTTGGTGATGGTGCAACTGCCATTAAAGGGGCATGTGAAGGTGGCCTTGCGCTTCATACTGCGTCTGAACCCAGAAAAAACATTCCACAGGTCAGGAAAAGGCAAAGCACTGCGTCACAAAAAAAGTTACAAAAACCTGTGAAATTTAGACTTCATCTTTTCGCATGTCACTGACCACGTGTGTATTTATGTTTGTAACGGTTGCATGCAAAGACATTGACCTATGAGGCTCCGTGGCAACACTGACAGTGTTTTACACAAAAAATAATTATGGCAGAAGTGAATAAATATATTTTGCCCTTCAAATCTGGGACGGAGCGAAACTGCACAAATATGGACAATGTCCAAAGAATCCAGGGGTGAAAGATTACTCTTGCCAAACAGTGACGCAAACCACAGTGATTTAGTTGGTAATGGACATGCATGTATGAACACACAGATGTTGGGGAAAAAAAGCACGCATGGACACACATGCCTCGTGTGGGGTTCAAACAAGGGCCGTCTGGGAAATGAGGAAGAAGACTGTTAAACATCCATCTCTTCTCCCCTCTCCCACTAAATATCAACATTTCTGAGGGGAACATACGCACATTACGGGGATATATCAGACACACATGAAGTCGCCACATTGTGACCTGTCCTAGTTTTGTCTCGGCACTGAATCGGAAACTCATGGCTGTATCAATGAGCAGGGAGCAGTCAAGGCATTAACTATGGGACGCAGCTCATTTGTATTCGGGGCCTGCTGCTGAGCACAGAGCCAACACGGATGTTGTCTTGCTTTTGTGTGTGTGTGTGTGTGTGTGTGTGTGTGTGTGTGTGTGTGTGTGTGTGTGTGTGTGTGTGTTCCAATGTAACTGTGGGCGGCAATTATATTTTATGCATGTTAGCATGTGGGTGTTCATTAAATATGCAGCCTCAGACCCATGTTTCATGCCTGTGTGTGCGTGAATCAATATCTTTCTCAATATGCAGATTTTCAGGAGTAGTTCTTCGGCATTTGCTGCACAAGAGTGCCAGAATTTATGTCTGTTTTGACTTGACACACCCACGCTCCTGTTTGTTTACCTGAAGAAGCCCTTGCAGCCCTCACAGGTCATGGCGTTGAAGTGGAACCCGGTGGCTTTGTCTCCACACACGCCGCAGATGCGCGGCACATTCCTGTCAAACTCGTCGGGGGCCAGAGTGGACGTGCTCACAACCGTGGACTCCATCACTGAAGACAGAGGAGAAAAGCAGCAGAGGAAAAAAACTGATTGAAATTATTGCTGGTCACAGAAATTCTGGACTTCGGTACCATAAAAGGAAGTTTTCCGTTAACGTGTGACATGCTTTCATCTGAAAAAAACCAAACATTTTTTGAATTACTATTTTAAACAGACTGCTCTCATATCTTTACATAAAGTAGGACTTCTCTCTTCACCTGTCTTTGTACAAACTAAACTGCCCTCCCTGGAGGACAAACATTCACCTCTCTGGTCATTTCTCAGAAGTTGAACTCGACTCCACAGTTGTTGACTTGGGGTGAGGAATGTGAGCCACATGAATCGAGTGGAAAAAAAAAAAAGATTCCCTCCAAAACACTGGATCTGGGTTAGATTTGATTACATAGAGCTCCAAGTATCTTTTTCACTTAGCCTCGTGAGAGGGAGAAAAAAAAGGCGTGTCACCGCAAGGCGAGCATCCTCATAAACAAACAATCACTGTCCTCCTCACAAAGCTCCTTTCTTATTGCTTTCTTTGCCTCCAAAGCAGAATGAAAGTGAAGCAAATGATGGGAAGGAGGTGGAAGCACCAGGAGGGGGGTAATTAAACCAATAGAATTCACAACAAACTCACAAATCAACGTCCAGAGAGGTGAGACACCTGACTGAATAATTTAAAATAAATTGACAGAGCTCTTTATCATTCACATCTTATTTGAGGAGAGAAAAACGTCAGTTTGAAGCGAAACCTTCTGGAACTCTGGGAATCCTTTTTCTTGAAAATATGAACCTTCAAAGAATCTATTTTCATGGCCGACACCTTCACCAGGGCATTTACCGTTAGTCTTCATTAAATACAAACTGTCAAAACATGCATGAAAACAAAGGCAACGGTCATTGGCTCAGCAATGCAGGCCCAGCACAGCAGTGGCTCCGACTTGTACAGTAGCTCCAGCAGGCCCCACAAACCAGAAGAATCTGATACATCTTGAATGATGCAGTAAAACATGTGTGCAAATATTTATCCAGGGGATTCAGCAGATGGGCTGAAGGAAACTCAGATGAACAACAGGCCACAGAGAAGGTCTTTAGGCTGTTGGGCCTCCCGACTGAAGCATGAGCTCTGGTCAGGTGATGGTTAGAAAACTCCCACAGTATCTCTCACAACACGCAGCGCATTCAAATGTTATTTTAGTGGCCTTCCTTACTGTAAAGACCTCAAGGGGGGAAATACCTAATCATAAAAACTCCTTGAGAATAGTTTTTGGCCAAGTAGGTCTACTTGATTACAGTTTGAAATCATCAAGTGAAAACTGTAGATGCTACAATTTGAACGAAAATGCGACCAACTGAAAGTCATCTTTGTGCTTAGCAAGTTTGTATTAGTGTTAAAGGCCCCATGACATAGCTGTATTAACTATTTCATGTAGTTGGTAAGCTGTATAAGTTATTTATCAAAAGAAAAAAAAATTCACGGGGCGAGGTTTGTTTGGCAGGCCAGATTTCCCTCTTCAGTAAAAAGGCTCCGCGCAGTAATGATATGCGGCTCTACCTCGAGACCAAGGGGGCCTACTGTCCAATCTTAACACTCAATCTCAAAAATGCGCGCTCCCACGACGACAAAGTGGTGTTCCAATTCCTAGGGAGCTGAGTTAAGGGCTGAGATTGAGGGATGTACGTCCCTCAAAATTGAGATTTTCCGCTACCTCCATTGAAAGTAAGGGCTATCCAGAATGCATTGCGCTTTTCCGGAAAATCTACCTGGAGCGCAAGAGGCGGAGACGGCGAGCTACAAATGTAAGTAATTTCTTTGTTCATAGAGGTATAAAAATTACGAAAAACAATGGATTATCTTAGTTTAGGCCCGTGCTATGGATTAGTTACCTCGCTGTTGCGTGACATTGATTTTTATTTTACGATCTTTTGTTGACAGCGGCCGGTGCACTCAAGCCCTGTTGATATCGTTTAAGTTAGTTAACATTACAAAGCATTCATTTTTTTCGCTGACAATGTAGTTGTTTTATCAAGATAACAGTCCGTATAACATGATTGTGACTCTAATGGTAGAAGACGATCGGGCTAATGTTTTATCTCCTGTAGTGGCGGAGTTATAGATGCAGGGTTAACGGTGCAAATATTAAAAGAAATAAAATAATGTTGTGTGTCATATCACCCTGGGCCCTGATTAATTTACGAGCCCAAAACGAACAGAAACGCGCCGGAACTGTTCTTGTTCAGGTCTAACTTTACAAGATAGCGATGCATGACCTCTCCATCTTGTTGACTGATCTGTCATAACCTGACACTCATTTGTTATTCCATTGCCAGTTCATCCAAGAAGCTGGCCTGGTGGGGAAAGTTGAGCCTCAGCAGGCAGCCAAAAAGTAGGAAAACCTCTCAACAAGATCCAGGGTAAAATACCTTCTTCCATCCTTACAAATCATGATGCATAATTTGGAGCAGTAATGTGTTTCCTCCTTTTCTTTCCTTTGTTTACATTGACTCCTCTTGTTTACTGTTTTCTTTCTCACACCCTCTTTTCCTTGTGCTCCTCCCTCCCTTTATGTTCTTATCGCTCTCTCCAACAAACATTCATCTTCACTGCTGTGTGTTGCAGGAACTCCGAAGACAGGGTCACTTTGCCCTGTGCCACAGCTGATTGTGGCTCCTCCGCATCACCTCTGCTGTGAACCCACAGTCCTCTGCCACGTCACCACGTTTTTGGAGAGTGTTGTATTCCTGTAAAGTTTAAATTTTATATTGTAATAAAAACACTGAGTTGAGATGTGTTGAGACTGGAGATTCTTGTTATTATACTAGACTGACTCACATAACAAGTAGCAGTTATAAAAACTATGAAAAAAAAATTCCTGGTACATAAAGTATTTAGTTTTGATAGATGTTGAAAGAAGAAAATACATATCCATAAATGAAGATTTGTCTGCTGCATCTTTGTCTTCTTCTTAATTTACAGAATGAAACACCGCTTGGGCATAATGCTGCCCCCAACAGTCTGAAGGCGCAAACTGCAACTAAGGGGTGTCCCATTTCTAAGTCACACAATAGCCCTTAACACTTGGTTTTGAGGGTTGAGATTGAGGGTCGAGATCGAGGGTTAAGCTTGAGGGTTGAGCTTGAGGGTTAAGGGGGAGTAATTGGAATTGGGCCCAAGTTGAGCTAATTTCTGATTGGCTACGACAGGCATAAATCAGCTTGTTTACGCACGGCGAGGACACACGTAACTCTCAACAAGCAATTTTTAAACCACGTTCTAGAAGCCACATAACCAAGTAAACCTCAGTGTCAGATACAAAAAGTGATTATCATTAAAAATGTGGACAATACGGACATGCTCACTGTTGCTGGCGGTGTTTGTTTGCTAACCAGAGTAGCTAATCTGTTCGCAACATGGGCTCTTCAGACAGTGAATTACGTTTATCATACAAGACGGCATTTACGAAATAAATACATTTTCGGGTGGTGATGATGTCGCTTGTTGTTCTTCACATTGTTCTTTAAAATCAGTTTGCTGCTAAATCCCAACTTCACTTCCATGGCGTCAAGGAAGGGGGCGGGTTAGGGACACAAGGGGGCAAGCTGTTTGCTTCAGAGTGTGCTCTCATTGGAGAAAATAAAATACGCAGCATGCCAGTTTTTCATAGCATGAGAATCTGTTTTCGGATTGGACTGTGTCTGAACAAAGAGAAAAAGCTGGCCAACTACGAACAGGAACTTTGACGCTCACTTTTGACATTCACATGGCTTCATCAGTGCCCAAGGGGTCATAATATACCCCCAAAACCCCAGAAAAGTGAGTTTTGATGTCATGGCGCATTTAATTGAGTCAGTATGCATCTGCTGAAATTAAGAGTGGTTGAAGAAGATGACAAATTCTTTTGAAAAAGGAACATTATATACTTACTGACTTTTAGAAAATTATTTGCTGTCATACTTCACACTGATTATATAAGAGCATCTATGAGGTCAGTGAACATCTTGTTTTGTCTTGTTATGATAGTCACAACAGGCACAGGTGTGTCCACAACTTTTGTTGTTCCCGATTGTATCGTTTCCCGACTTGCATTTCTCACCCGGCCTTCCTGGTATTCCTTTCGCTTCAAGTGCAACGAACCAATGTTGGCATGCTGGTCCTTCAGGATAACAGGCCAGCTACAAAGGCAGCAATGATCACCGCTCACAATTATCGAATGTCAAGTCTGTGTGAAAGTCCCTCCAGGCTGTTTACTACACAACAACACCTAATACCCAGGTGAGGAAACTTTGAATGGGCACAGGTCCTACATTTCAAGCATGCACACTCAATGTCCTAGATAACATGATCGTTCCTGCAGGCCAGAAGTTTTGTTCGTGAGCACAAAAAATATGCACAGAAAGAGTTTCCTCATGAACCTGTGGACTTTTTGGGGTTTGGTGATGCTTGACAAAACTTATCAGGGAATCGATACACTAGACAAGGTACCGTATTTTCCGCACTATAAGGCGCACCTAAAAACCTCCAATTTTCTCAAAAGCTGACAGTGCGCCTCATAATCCAGAGCACTTTATATACGGACCAATATTGAGCCACAACAGGTCTCGCAACTATGGTAAACAGCCGCCAACTTCAAGCGCGCGGTTAATGCAGGGATATATGACTGTGCAAGGTGGTGGCGACCGAGCAGCGCCAGCGTGAGTGCGGCGGCGGCGATGACAGAGAGGGGGTAGCTCCTCTGGAGTGGGGCCGGCAGCGAGGAGCCAGCGCCGCCGCCCGTGGCCAGCTGAGGAGTGAGCAGTTTAAACTCAAGGCGATCATTCACGCAGTAGAACATGGGGATAGAGCAGCAGCGAGAGAATTTAACATTAACGAATCAAGGGTGCGGAAGTGGAGGAAGCAACAAGATGACTTGCGCCAAGTAAAGAAGACTGTTTATTAATTTTGGGAGTGAACGGAGTTGTCAGAACGCTGGTTTGTAATCTATTAA
>JASSRZ010000072.1:6378773-6402182 GCA_032164315.1 Malacoctenus gilli | reverse complement strand
TATATATTGATGCAAAGAATTTTTGGGGAAAAAATGTAAACTTGTGGAAGATCTTACTTAAAGGAATTTTTTCTCTAGGATGACAGCACAGAAAAAAAAGTCATTATTCCATATGAAGGAGGCACCTTTAGCACCGAGATTTTCCTCCATATTAAATAACCCACCATTTCGAAATAATTGATGGTCTCTTGTAATAAATTACAAAACGAAGGAAAAACCAAGGCATGCTAAAAGACTGCAGTTCAAAGGTCTGACTGACACAGCGCCAGTGGCCGATGAGCAAGAGATGAGCCTCGTAATTATTGCAGAGAACCGCAAAGTGACTGCAGCCTTTCGTTTCAAGTGGGTGGTGAAAGCTGCAAAATTAAGACATTACCCTAATTTCTGGAGTGCAGTTGGATGAGAGGCTTGGGAGTTCCCCCCTTTCTTTTTTACCCCAAAGACCAGCTGACGGAGAACAAGTGCTACTTAACATGCTGTGGAGCAGTGACTCATCCTTTCCACCTTTGATTTATTCACAATATGGCTGAAATGACACACGTGTTTCTCATGCTCCATGGACTGGTGCTCCAACTGGTCCCTGGTTAGATTTAAAGAGATGATGCTGTCCTCGAATACTCAACACTCACAGACATCATCAAATCGAAAGATAAACGATTTGGTGCTGCTGGCAGCCTGGACTGAATTAGGATCAACCTGTCCAAAAAGCCACTTATCTTGCCATGTAACTGAATCATCTTATAATCTCAGGCTAACCTCCGCTACGTGAACTGTCCAGTGTTTAAATATTCAACATAAAGACACCTGGCAGGGCTTTCATGCAGCAGGGTGAAAGAGATCCAACACCAAACTTTGCATAATAACCGTGGAAAATGAAACGGCCAATATCGCGTTGATCAGTGTAAACTCTTCACACCATCTGCACCAATAAACCCCAAGCAGACACCCCCTTACATGCATCTACTAATTAACTGACATTTGATGTGAGTCAATGCAAAATAAGGTCTCAACTGCAGATGGTGTGAATCCGAGGATCGGAGTAGGGATTTGCTGAGGGCGGAGATGAGCAGTCAGACAGCTTCTAAGTATAACTTTGCATGAAGAAAAAAATGACTTTTGAACAGTTGCTGTAACTCAGTCTGCTGCATTCTACTTGGAGCCATGAAAACGAGAATAAACAGCAAGGTGGGTGAGTGATTTCCCTCTGTTCTGTTTGCCATGAGATTCCCAACTGCATCACAAGGATGTAATTATCAAACGGGAAAGTGGTCATTGGTTTTCATCGTCAGGTGCTCAGTTACTTACTGAAGAAACATAATTGAAACCTCAGCTGAGAAAGAGATTTGGAGCACAGCCCAGATGCTGAATTAACTTTCATCAAAGTCAATATCAAGCAATTATAAAAACCTGCGTCTACCCATCTAACAAACCTAGTTAAGTGGTGCCATTAGGGCCTGGTGTTGAAATGAAATGTGATTGAGGATGGAGTGAGGTATAAGAGGGTGAGTAAAGGGGAGGATTCTCAACAGCGTTTCAAGAAGGGATCATTTTAAGTGCACACAGACGTGCAGCACAGAAGAGGGAAAAGCGGGAAATAAAAAACCTCTGGCATCACGTCCCAAGAATGTCAGCAATGAGCTTACAGACCACATCCCAACACATAAGAGTCAGAATCACATCCAGACCTATAACAGCACTGGGAGAAAGAGAAGAATTGCTATGGAATGTCAGAGTGAGAGACGCAAGGCCCTGTATGACAGTCCAATGAGCGTCCTCGCTTCACATCACATGACGCAATCCAGCAAAAGGTTCTGAAATTGTTCCGCGCTGCCAAAAGTTTCACTCGAAAGAGGGAACGGAGAGGAGGAAAGACAGAGAGGGACAAATGTTGTTGGAAGGAGAAAACATAGGGTGATGTGTTTGACTGCATACCTCAGGCTGGGTCACTACGGGTACAGAAGAAACATAAAACAAATCAGATCTGGAATGACCTGCACAGAGAGCTTGGCTGCGATAGAAACACGTGGCCTTTGGATTCATATATCGAGGCACATGAAAGCCAACAATACTATTGGAAAACAGGATGCGAAGGGAGATTTAGAATAGGAGGAAGGTGAGGATGACAAAACAGGCACAATTTAGAGTAAACATGATCCCAGGTCAATGACGTAAGAACAATAATTCAATTGATTCAGAATTTTCAGAAGAAAACGAACAGGGGGAAACAGTGAAGATGACAATACACACAAAGAGACAATGTGGACCTTGCACAAACTCAGTCTGTACTGGTGTGAAACAACAAGCAAAGCAGACTAGTCCAGTCCTGTCTGTTCGCCTCCCTCGCACTTGCTCGCTTGCTCTCCCTCGCGCGGGCTTCACAGGTCTATCTCATGCTCTTTTCCTATGATCACAAGGAGCATGTTACAGCAGCAGTAATAGCACATGACAAGGTGACCTGTGCCCCACACAGGATGGGCTAAACTGGGTGGAAGGGGTGGGGGTGGGGTCCCATGTCCCGTGTCCAACCCCACGGTCTTGGTACCCCGCCTCCCCCAACACCTAGGCCCCACTGCTGGCCAGCGAGGGGAGAGAGTGAGAGAGGCAGTGACGGCAGACTGCCCCCTTATGCTGGGCCCCTTGCTGGACTCTGGAGAGGGGAAAGAGACGAGGCAGGGAGAGGCCCACTCAAACGCACACCAAAAGTCCTGTTTATGTCTATGTCGAATTTGTCAGAGAACGCACATTCTCAAGCACACACAGGCACGCACATTGACGCCAACTGGACAGAACCGGATGGACAACAGATATGTGGGTGCGAAAGTACTTAGCCCGCAAGTCAAGTTACATAACCTTCTTCTTTGGAAAACGCCGTCTCTCTTTCAGGAAATGCCACGAATAAAAACTCAAAGGTTTTGAAGTAAAGTACTATTGTATCTCGATGGGAAAAAAATCCAAACAATAAAAAAACAAAACAAAACAAAAAAGACAATATCAATAAAAAAACACAAAAAATCTATTCATCACTCCATAAAATTGCAAAAAAACCCCAACATAATTTGCGTTAACTTCTCTACATACACAACTGTGATTCAGTTTGCATTCTGATAAGCTGTCTCTTCTGCATGACTTGTGCCCCATGTAAAACCAATATTACCTGTGTGATGCGTTTGGCCTGAAAACCATCAACCACAGGAGGTAATTGAGGACCTGAAGACATTAGGGAGAACTTAACACTTCATTAGTCTCAAAGGCAACTAAATATATGCGGAAAAAGGCTTGCATGCATGGAGGTACATACAAGTAGGTCTTTACAGTTAGGTACAGCAGCCTCTTTCTTTCTATAGGGTCACATGTAGGAGGAAGCAACCAATTACTGTAGTCACGAAAGGGGGTATGGGGGTGGGGTGGACTTCAGTGTATAGGAGACCTAATGGACTGTACCATCACCACAGCTCCATAAACAACCTGCAACAGTTACAGTCAATAAAGGCAAAAAACCCCCAAATCATTTTGTAGCTTCCCACTACAGGTCTGAGACCAGTTACACAAACTCGAAGCGCTCCCGGTCCTCACGCTGTCCCAGGTCAAAAATTACCGTTTCTTGAGTGAGGCGCCACAACAATCTCAAGTAAGTACACACATGACTTTTGACCTCATGTCAGCCGATTTAAAAGTAATAGTAACACTTTTTGTTTGGATCTCATGACACGTAGGTGATGTATAAGCATCATGGATTGCAACTGTTTTGAGCAGAAATTGATGGACGGGGAAAAAAATAAACACAAAAACACATAGCATTGTCGATTGGCGAAGAAGGTTGTACTGTTGCTATGTAAATATCAGTGGACACTGTACTGGACAATTATCAGATCAGCTCTCTATATTTTATGACAGGGCCCCTGATAAAGGGCCTCATTCTTTGTTGTTTAAGTGACATCAATTTAGGTCACATCTTTACAGGTCACTCCAAAACAGCCAAGCAACAGCTCCTCCTCTGAACTGTATTATCATTTTTTGTGAGCTCACTGAAAAGAAGCAATACACCAGTCAAGGCTGAACCACCCCTGGAAAACATCTGGAACATCCTCCAACTTCAGAGCGACAAAAGTTTACCTTCACTCACGTGTCCACCGCAGTTGCATGATGTTGCTCGGTGGGCAATTACAAGGTACGAGAAAACAAGCAAAGTTGGAAATAGAAAAAAATGGCTCACCTGAGGTCTTCGCATGCCCTTGCACAATAGAGGAGACTTGAAATGTTTCTTCCGTTATCCCCAAGTTGTTAATCCTGTTCAATACAAAAGCAAAATGGCATGTCGCAAGTCACTGATTGGGCCTTTACCCCAGTACCTGACCCGTGGTTGCTCTTATTTATGTAACGCAGAACTATGTTCAACAGCAACATACACACTCGCTGTGGTAACCACGCAGTAGTTGGGCAAGTACGTGGGCAACCCGCCCGATGAAACGTCGGTAAAACTGTGCTTCGGCACTTTGTTTTGAGCTGCTGGTACAAATGGCTCAACTCTCGACTCTGGCATTCCTTCTGTACATGCGAGTTTCATACCTCAGCTCAACTTTTCCCCATCAAGACCGAGTTGCTTTAATCCTCTTTAGTCGTCATCCGTCGTCGTCTTCATGCACTTGCAAAGTGTGTCTCCTCCATGTTGAGCAGGGCAGCGTCTGGCGCAAAGCGGGAGCGAGTCGGCGGCACCGCCGAACTCAGAAATGTGAGGAGACTTGGGGAGAAAACGTCAAACTCGTCCGCCCTTCCAGACGCTGGCTCGCACAGCAGTCGTGTTCGTGGCTAACGTTAGCGTGGCTAGCTGGCTGCTTTAACCCTAAACCTCGGCACCAAGTTCAACACAACCCATTAACCGTTCTGCCACCGCAGCCGACCAACACCTACCGGAAAAACGGCCCACGCACCACCGGGAACCGCTGACAGGCGAACGACCGCGTAAACAGGAAGGCAACAGGAGCACACCGACGATAGTCCGACGAGAAATACGCTATTCCTCCTTATTCAGGACCCAAATAGATGGCCATTACTTTTTTGTTATGCACCGCCCCATCCCGCGGATCTCTACGGGGAAGAGGGGTTTCCCCCCAACCCCTACGATATCCAATCACAGAGGGGCTTGCCGTTTTATCGGGTTTCTTATTGGTGAGATTCGGGTCCAGACAGGTGTTGATTGGACAACGTCGACGTTCATAACCTAGGACCCCACCCCCTCAAACAGGGGTGTGTCGTGACGTCAGAGGTAACGAAGAGGTAAACAACTTTGACCGCGTGAGGTTTAAAGCGACACCCTTTCGCCTCTGATCCGCGAATCAATAGAGACCCGGTGTGTTGGGGTCTCGGTGTCAATACCGAGGGGGGTTTCCATAGGTGGGCATCGTCCCCGTGAGGCCGCGTTGTCGTCCTCACATCCACCCATCTTTGTTTGCAGCCTCTCGCGCTGTGCATTAAATTACGAATGTAAACGAGCCAGTACTCCTATGAGATCGATATCACGCCGCTGGGATGGTGTTGCAAGTCGCGTGAGGCCCTGTCTTCTTTATTTCGACCGTTTTTCTTCCAAATTTCTTTGACACTTTGCAAATGTGTGCAGCGAGGCGTGCGTATCGGAGGGGTGTGTCCTTTCTGCAGTACGGTGGTAGGCTGAGAGGCGATGCCGCTGCAAGGCGATGTTGCCATACATTGGCAATACATGACAAACGCCAAGTCTGCTAAAAATAGACGATTAAACGATCCTGCCTGGCTGTATCGCTCATGCTTTTCTGTCGTTGCGCTGTGCACTGGTGGTTAATGTGAATCGTAAATCTTTCACCGACTTATTCAAGGAATCAGCATTTGCTCCTTTTTTCAGCCTTGTGCAAGTTGGAGCTCTAGTATCAGTAAGGGTAGCTGTGTGTGTGCGTGTGTGTTGTGCTGATGGAAAGGGGCCTTTCGTGAAGGTCAGAGGTGTGTCTACAACATAAACACTATAAAGGCCTGATAACATGTGGAAAGGGGTGAGAGTGGAGGGCCCCATCCGGTCTCTTATCCTTTTTCACCTAATCATTGAGACAAGAAGTCAATGTGTGCTGATTGTAAAGAGTACACATCTCACAGCAGTGATATGGACACAGGAACCGCCCTGTGTACAACATACAGGAGTTGACAATTTACACATTTGCCTTTTGACTCACATTCCACCTTAGATCCATTTTTGTGTTCATAATTTCAGCAATCCAAAACATTGAGTATTCTGCTTCTTAATATTTGTAGCAATATCACAAAGAATCACTTATAATTACATAAAATTATGTTCAGGTTCTAACGTATGCTTATAAAGGACACACAGTGTGCCTAAATGTGCCTGCCTGAATACGGCACGTTTTAAAGCTGGCTATGGTGTTGTTACACAGATAAAGTGTAACAGGTTGCAACTTATCTCTGTTAATGTGTTCTAGGTATTTACCCGTTTTTTGCTGATGCATTGAATGAATGGTGGTTGAAGGACAACAATTAAAAAAAAAACTATCACAAATTGTTCAAATGGGTTACATGGCGGACAATTATCTATGTTTGTGTCCACTGTTTGGTTTAATGGAACAAATCACTCCGAAATTAGACTCGCGCAGTAAATCCCGAGTACACAGGGTGCAAAGTTCACTGTCACCCACTGACTTGTTCATGCAAACTCCATGCTTTGCACCTGCACCTCAGTACATGCCTACCCCGAGCCCTCCAACACCTTTGACACGTGTCGTAAGCTTATTAACTGTTGAATCATACGCAA
The DNA here is from genome assembly GCA_032164315.1 of Malacoctenus gilli. NCBI lineage: Eukaryota > Metazoa > Chordata > Actinopteri > Blenniiformes > Labrisomidae > Malacoctenus > Malacoctenus gilli. The sequence goes on along the minus strand of JASSRZ010000072.1, from coordinate 6,395,395 downwards.
TAACTGGTAGTAAAAATGTGTGGGTGTTAGGTTTATGCTCGAGGAGAGTTGATCCTTGTGCTGTGGCTTGGGCATGTTCCAAGTCTGGCACCAGCGATGGACCAGGCCATTCTACTCAAGGGGATTTATTTGGCTCCACAACACCCATGTCAGACTTGTATCCTGGCCCCGGCCATTTTGTGTCCTCAGATGCTCCAGTGGTTCACTGTGAGCTGGCTTGCTGTTTGGAAATCAGGAGAGTGGAAATAATAAATCGGAAACACTTGACCCATTACAACTGTGAGACTGAGTATTCACGGTGTTGGTGCAGAGACATAAATAACCGGCATGGCAACGGGGCCAAAATTTGGAATATTCCCTTCAGCGTTGCAAACAAACACTTGAAATAATCTTTAAGATGAGGGAAACAAATGCATTGTATAACATTTCCAAGCTCCATGATGTTTGCATGATTCAAGAGTGCATTGTGGAATCCACACTAAATCTAAGAGCATTGCAACATCTTCAAGAAGGGAAGTAAGCTGCAGCAGTCGAGTGCTGTGTAGAGTCAAGAACCACACGTGAGTATATAGTATATAGTTGCAATGTATTGTAACACATGGAAGGTAACAAATTGTGACGGCCACCCAACGGGGCAGCTCTGGCAGTCTGAGACCAACAGCAGAGCCACCAAGGGAACCACTAATGGGTGTCATGTTCATCTGCTTCTATTTCAAGCATGAATTACATTGAGAACCATTTTCTTTCTGAACAACACTCACCCAAAGCAAACAAACTGCCTCATGTTTGGTAATGTTTCAGTGCAACGTGCATCCATGGCATGCCTATGGAACTCAGGATATCCTGCCTGAGGGGCTGCCACCCTGTTCAACTTATATCTATCATCATGAAATGCCTTGGGTTCGTGGTCCAAACCCACGCAGGCAGTCTTTACCCCAAGGCAAATCACACTGCCTGAGCTTTGCATGGAGCCCAGCCTGGGATACTATGGTTTTAACTCCACACTGTCTCGCCGTCCTTAGATTGGCTGAAGTGTAAAAGAAAACATTATCATTTACAACTATGCAGTCATCACAGCCCACCCCACCACTATGTGCAACTGAGTCCTGCAGTTGCTGACAGGCAGGCCTTCAGTGTGTGTGGACGAGCGATTCCTCCCCCTCTTTCTTCTCAGTACTGCAAACAGCCAGCACTACACTGTTAACGTTGATCACACATGGCTGCAGCACAACACACCCTCGCGTTTCATCAGCTTGAGAAGAACTCCAAAGCTGTCGGTGCTGTGACTTTATGGAAACAAACACGTTTTCATTTATGCAGCAGCCTGATTTCTTAAGCACAGTCGATATAATAAGACACAAAACCCAGACATGAGAGCACCTTATAGTTTAGCTTCAAAACTATTTATTGTATCAACGTTGAAAGGATTGAAGTGATTTATTATACTCAATATATTTAGAGCTCATTCCATCTGTGAGGAAGTATGTGAACTCATTTTTCATAACAGTGTAAACACAGACTACTGCTGATGCTTCAATGTCTTGTCACCTGATTCCAAAACCAACATTTAAATGTAACCAAAAAGCAGAGGTGACTCAAATTTTAGAGTAGAAAATTATAAATAAACAAGTGCCAAATAGGCAGGTGCAAGTCTGCAACCTCCTGTCTGCTAGGAGCACAAACAATTAGTGACTGGAACACATGATTTTGATTGACCTTTAGCTTGTTTGGCAGATATCTCTCAATATCCTTGGAGCGAGTATTATTCCTGATCCAAATGCCAGCAGTTTTGGGCCCCTTTACATCAGTGTTGTGGGCTGAAGTAAACGAAGGAATCCAACATGGCTCCAGCAGAACCCTTCACATGTGGAGTGTGAGTAACTGTAGAAGCTGCATCCCTGTGTGGTGTCCAAGTTGTGCCGCTCTGAACTGTAAAGCTATACAGCAGGTGATATTAATGGCATAGTTTCTCACAGGCAATAAACCAGCGGCCCTACAGGGTATTTACCACAGGAGATGCTTGAAAGAGGCCCAGGAACTCATGCAGGACCAAACTCATCCCTGTCCACAGCTTTGTAGCCCTTTACCTCCTGGAAAATATTACAGGATATCATTTCCAGAGCCCACTGGTGCACGACAGCAATTTCTTCTCTGCCGTCAGACTGTAGGATTCCCAAATGAACATAATTTGTTTGCAACTATCCCCTATTGCTTGCTTTGTTCTGTTTGCACAGTGATTCTTTTTTTTCCATTGGTGAAGAAACACTCAGCCACAGCTGAGATCTTATTGTGAGAGAAAGAAAATGACAAAAGCTCCTGTTGTCACAGTAGGTAGTTTCTTCAACATTTGTTGGATTTTCTTGGGTTTTTTCCCCCCACAAATAAGCTTGAAGGGTTTTAATAGCTGAATTTCTTGGAAAGTTAGCCGATGGGTGAGGGCTGTGAGTGGACTGTTTTTAAAGCGCACTGAATACCAAAGTTGGCACTTCAGTGTTTCACAATTCAGTTCTCAAAATTCAGTGTTGCACAAGGAAGATTGTGTTACTCTTCACAGACAGATTTAACCTGACACTACTGTTAGTTTACTACTGATTTCTAACCGAGGCCAGAAGTTACTGACGCAAGCTGGAGTACAGCCCATTGAAGCTCCTTTGGTTCCCTCTCCTGGAGGGAAGAAGGAAGACACGGACCCACAACAGCACGCTCATGCACATTGATTTTGTAAAAATAACAAAAGAAAATCGTTCAAAAATTGCCTATATAATCCCTGGGTACAACACCAAGTAGTTTGTCTGTTATAAAGCTCAGCTCTACCAGCTGGAGTGTTAAGCTGATAGAACAACTTAGCTGAAACTGAGATTTTTTTTTTTTATATCCATTGTTGTGTCTGTATTTCTTTTGTGTTTAAGTATTTCTAACTTGGGATGTTTTCAATATACATTTTATTTATGTTTGCATGCACGCCTTAGTGGCATTAGTAGTTTTAACCGGAAATGGCGTCACAGTAACTATGGAAAAAATTACCCAAACTATATATTTACCTGCGCCAGGGAGCTCGAGACAAATATCACAGCGTATAAGACAACCTGCCAGTATTGCCCTCGTTGGCTAGGTACAACCTAGGTAACTTAAATGTGAAGCAATTCCATGCAATGAAATAATTAAATTAAGAAACTAACAAAACCCTTTAGTAAGGTCAAGATTTTATTTTGCTCAAAGATAATTAGATTTGTAGCGAGGCAAGAAATGTAATCGAAAATAACAATTATGAAGATAATTTGCCGGACCTTCTCGAATGAGGTATTTTTTCTTGACTTTCAGCTTCGCATGCGTACTTACAACATGCTAGCAGGCGCTCGTCCTTCTGTTTGCGCTGCAATGAAGCAGCGACCGGAGTAAGCAAGCTATGTTAGCTTCAGCACGGTAGCCAGTGAAGGTTTTGTTCGAGGCTAGCTGAAAATTGGCTTCACGTACTATTCTACAAAAAATAGGACGAGAGCTGTGTCCAACAACGCGGCACCTCCGTTCATTCACGTTAATACTCCGTCTTGTTAACAAATACATGATGAATATAAATGCGTGGCGGCAGCGTACCTGGTCCCATGGTGTAATGGTTAGCACTCTGGACTTTGAATCCAGCGATCCGAGTTCAAATCTCGGTGGGACCTCATTCTTTTGTTCAACTTAAGGCAAATATACTGCCTTAACTGTCTTGCAATTATATGAACCCACACGTTTCATAGGGCATAATAGCCACACCATTGAAAGTAAACGTTTAGACTGCATCGTCACTCTGACCGTGTTTTGCTCACCTGAACTGTGCTTTTACAAGATATAACTAAACGTATGGAAACACCAATACAGTGTCATTCACCAAGTATATGTAGCACTTTATCCAATAAGCTTCAGTTTTTACTCTGTGAAATGAAAAGACTCAACAGAAAAAATGTGATGAAAAATGACACGTTTTCTTTAACTTGGTTTGAAGTCTGTTTAATTTTTCTTGTCAAATATGAAATACAACGTTCTTCTCACCACCTCAGAGGCCTAAAATATATTACTTTCACATAAGAATCCAATATGAAAATTAATGCTTGTGCTGAAGTCATCAAAATGCTCTCTTAGTTTATAGAAAAAATGCAAATACCAAACAAAATATTAAAGATACACGACTAAACAATCAAAAAACCGACACATATTTTGGCACACCTTTGCGCACTTATGCTTTGGCTTGATGTGAAGCTTATATTTCAAAGAAGTCACTCATTTTCATGGGTGTCGGTTGAAATCATATGGGAAACAAAACCGAAAAACTGTTGTTTTTATTTTGAAAGATCATCAGCAACACTGAAGAGGACAGGTTCCATTAAATTTTGTAGCTTGACAAAGTAGGTCTTTTTTATTCATGTGAGTGACGGGTGCATAATTTACTTTGATATTTACAAAGTCCTGTGTGGACACTCAGTGTCTGAAATTGTACTTAATAGTAATTGTACTGTACTTAATCCTATATTCCTCTATATTTCAAGCAAAAGTATGCTTTTATTGTGTAGAAGGTCATAAAGAGGTTGTGTGTAATGAGTGAGTTGTATACTTTCTTCTTACGTGATATAAAACAAACAGAGTCCCTCCGATAAATCACTGAGCAGCCTTAACATTTAAACAAATGTAAAACAGAACACTGGATTTATCACCAGCAAAAAAGAAAAAATAACAAAGAAAAAGGAGTGTGTTTTTAATCTCTTGGCAAAGTAGATCATTCAAAGTGAAACTACTCTTTGGCTTTTTCAAACTCTTTGTATACAATTCAAAAACTAACATCTGAACAACGCTTGCACCTACAAAGAAGTGATTTTCTGTCGCAAGACTCTCAAATATATTTTAAAAAAATCCCAGAAACAGAGCAGTGCCACCTGCACACACAAAAATGTAGAGTCAGGACAAAACATGTAACGCAAAAAGCCTATAAACACCCTCCTTGTGAGCCCTTATTGTCCAGAGTCATTCAGTTTCATCTTCGGAACTGTGGCCCCAGCATGACTTTGTTGATAAAGTTGATGATTGCCACGGCGGGTTGCTCGGGGTCTATCTCAGCAAACAGATGACACACGTTCTCTGTGGCGGTGCCTGTCCGTCTTGCCACAAAGCCAAACATTCTGCACCCATAAAAAAAAAACACCAAAGGTCAAAGGAGCTGAGAGGAAACAGTGCTAGCACTGATGGAGACCAAAAAACTGATTCAGATCAGGTGCCATGCAAAGGAAAAAAACGCTGTGCCAGATGACAACTGTGACTCACAATGACAAACACACAAAGACACAAGCACTTACTTGCTTGACGTGCTATCAGAATTAGTCCACCTGAAGCACGGGCACAAACAGATAGAGACACAGAGACAAAACGTAGGGGCACATGAATTACAGGGACAAGGAGCCTGCTTTCTAAAGCAAGAAACTGAGTCCAATCTACATCGACTTCTTGAAGTGAAGAAGCAAACAGACACCTCAAAAGCAGAACTTATATTGTGAAAATATAAGTCGCTGTTGTAAGAACTCGTACAGAAGCTGCAAACACAAATTTATCATATTCTATCAAAGATGCTTGCTGAGCTTGTCAAAGCACGGATGTTTAATTGTATGAGCACGTGAAATCACACTGATTATCTCTTGTTGAATGACTCACCTCTGGTCTTGAGGGTCTAGACTGCTAAAAGTGACACTGGTAATGGGGTAATGTCTCCTAAAAAACATCCTGTTGAAACATGAATATTCTGGTTGGAGATTACTAAACACGCAGATTCTGCATCCAGTAATATATCATGATAGTGTGCAACGTTTTTACCAAACCTGTTGAAATCAAACATGATGTGGGAAGTGAGACTTCAGTGTCAGAGGAGTACCTTCTTTTGCTGTCCGTGAGTGTGATGCCCTGAGCAGACACTTTGAAGTGGACTACCGTTGCCACAGGGCGTGGATTCAGAGCCAAAGTGCACTTGGTTGCCTTTGAAACCGCTTCCGGCCCTGTTAAGGACTCTGTCTCTACCGAGTTCAGGTAGAGCACGTTGCAAGCTAGTTCATTGGAGGTATGACAACAAAACAGATTAACATTATTGCTGGCTCATGTGGTGGAAATGTAAGGCTGAAGCACTCTCAGAAGGTTGGAGATGAGAACTGCAGCTGCTAATCTGAAGTGTCCATGTGTTTGCTACCTGCTCCTTGTTTCAGCAGATCAGCGGCTGTACTTGTGTTTGTTGCACTCTGCATCTCCTGAAGCTCCCCAACCAGATCTGAAAAAAAACCCACAAACATCAGTCACCTGTGTGAATATTTCCTTACAGTAAGTTTCAATTATAAATTAGTTGTTTATTTGAATTGAGAATTAAATGTTAATCTAAATGATGGCGATGTTACCTTTATCCGGGATGTGGAGAGCACACGGCAAAGAAATGGGAGTGATTGAATGTTGGTACACCAGAGCAGACAGACTTCCTGGGACATGAGCAGTAAAAGGAATGGTTAGTGGCAAAATACATAAACATTAGGATTGTCTGTGCATTGATAGATTTGTGATGCATATTGCTGCATGTGTGTTGGCCAGATAACTGACCGAAGTAGGACTCATTCTGGCAACCCTTGATCTTCACTCCTCGTGGCCCGGTCTCAATAAGGAAGTGTCTCACCAGCTGCTCCAGAGGATCCCCTGGAGAAGCAGGCGGAGAGTAAGAAAGGAGGGTGAGATGATCCAAAGTGAGGAAGACACTGCTGCCAAACACATTCTTATTGAAATGCAGCAACACAATACAATATATAATAGCACACTGCTTCTCCATTCATCATCTGTTGGTTAAAACTGTCCTGTTTTGATCAGATGCAAATAGATCTTATTGAACCAGGACTTGAATTCTCAGTCATGGTCTCAGGGAGATACTGTGTTGTTTTACACCCAATCATGACTTGCATGCTGAATGAAAGCTAAGCTTGAGAGGAGTCGAAGGCGCACCATTGTTTGCGGTGATGTTGGCATTCGGGGGAGGAGTAGCCACCTTGAGTGCCAGGCCATATGCGCCTTGGAAGGAATTACTGTCTCTAATCAGGAAAGTTCCTGATTCTTTGTCCTTCAGCACGGCAATAGCTATTATAGAGAACACACAAAAAAAGGGCAGTCATGACATAGGTAGATAATAAATGAGCTCAGCAGAAGAAAGTGCAATTAACTAGGTGATTCAACATTATTTCATAATAACAAGGAGTCTCCTCCTCATCAAGGCATGTACAACCTTTACCTTGATCTCTGGAGATGCCTGGTCTGTACCAATACTTGGAGCTGTCTTGGACAAATTTTGCATTCACCCTGATGTCTGTCTCATCCTTGCAGCTGTGCTGTGCAGACCCCCTCCTCTGGTCCCCCACAGCCGGGGCAAAACTAACGTGGTGCGTAGGGGAAGGAGCCGAGGACACCCGGAGTAGATGGTTGTGTCCGTTCAGGGACCCTGCGGTGGAGGAAAAGCGCTTCTTCTCTGGAAGGGGTGGCTGCATGGCAGGGATGGTGACCGCCGTGTAGCCAGTGTACGGGACATGGGGCACATTGAGTAGTGAGTAGTAATAGGACGCCAAGGGGAAGGTCGGTGTGTGGTACCCGTCAGGCACCGGTGAGGGGGGTTTGGGTTCAGCTGAGCTGTCTCTGTCTGAGGTCAGTTTTTGACCTGGTATGTCTGCAGTAGATATGGAGCACTGAGGAGAAGACTGCAGCTCCAGCGAGCGGACGGGGGAATTCAGGGAAGCAGTCGAGGGCGTAGAAACCGGACTGGCAAGCTGATTGACGGCACTTCCAGATGGACTATCACTGGGTAAAGCCGTCCCATTGAGCTGCACTTGGACTGGGGTGACGATGACTGTGGCGTACCTTGACGTGTGTGTTTTGCTGGTGACCATGACTCCCTCAGACTTCTCGTCAGGAGTCAAACTCTGAGAAGACTGACCTGATGCCGATATGGTTAAGCTGAGGGTTTCGGTTTGTGTTGGTGTGGCAGTTTTGCTGCTACTTGTGTTGGAATCTTGATGTATAGATGTTTCTTGGCTTTGCAGAGGGCTGTCAGCATTTACATGAGGAAAAAATAAAGCAATGGAAAGTTAGACATTAAAGAAAAACAGCATTTTGATTTGAGGGTCTCTTGGTTTTGAACAGGAAGGTTTAAATTACCTGTCTTCTGTGTGTGTGGGGCTGCTGCTACCAATAAGTGTGTAATCGTGTTCGGAGTCCAGCCCAGGGGTGCTCGACTGACCGTTAGAGTCAGATTTATTCTCTGAACCTTGGGACACATTGTCCTCTCCATCTGTCTTTGCCTTTTCTGCTATAAAAAGTGACGGTGAACAATATTTTATGCTGATGTAACAAGACAACAGTGATCACTTGCACAATAAAGCGACTAAGACCAAGAATCAATCCCTTACACAACAACTTATGCTGCTTTTGTCATTTACCATTTTGATGCTCAGGTTTTGGCTGTTCTCTGGATACTTCAGGGGTCTCCGGCAGCCTTCCTCTCCCAGGTGATGGGCTACTTGTCGGCAGGGGAGAGGCCGATCCAGAGTGATACCCAGAGGCATAGCCCCGGCTCTCATGGCTCTCTGCTGGGGATGACTGATAGGGAGAGCAAGAGCAGGAGTGGTGCAGCTGTGGAGGGGTGTGGTATCCGCTGCTAGCACCGTCCCGCACATCCAGCAGCGACTGCGGCATGGGGTAGCTGTGGTGAGATGCGACGGCAAACCTGGCTTGTTCTAGGAGCGGAGCCTGGTCCGGTGTCATGTGGCAGAGGCGAAACCCTGGCATCGTTGATTTGCACTGCCAGAACTCGGCGTCCCTCGCCAGCTCCCATGGACTTTTGGCCTCCCACAGTGAAGGTGCCTTTCTTGCTCGATGTGTTCCTGCTCCTTGTGACCAGCGTGGATCGGGCTGGCCCGTGTGCAGTGGGTGGAATTTCCGCACCGAGGCGGTCTGGTGCTCTCGCCTGCTGGCGCAGTCCTGACAGGTGCAACCAGAGGACGTTGCAGGAAAGCCGAAGAACATTTCTCTGTATGGGCTGGAGGGCTGCGGTGGGTGGGGGATGTGGGAACCTGGGCCATGGCTGGAATAATGGAAAAGGTGACACTCTTCCCCAGTGCAGAGTCTGTTTGTGGCCGGCAGAGTGTGGCTGTGAGGGTGGGCATGCTCGGGGGTGGAATAAGGGTAGCACGGCCTGTGGAGACAAGGCTGAGGTGGGGGTGGGGGCGAATGCTCCCAAGGTAGCTCAGGTAAAGGATGGGCGCTGTGGCGATGGCAGAGTTCCATGTGAGCTGAATGAGGAGGAGGGGACACAGACTTGGATGGCAAAGCTGGAAGAGTTTGGCTTTTTGGGTGCCTTTTAACACTGTTGCAACGTCCAAAATCATGACCATTGGACAGGCAGGGCTCTCTCTCCCGTCCCACATCGCCACACTTTGCACTTCTTCCACAACACAAGCGCTCACACCGCAAATGTCCTGGACTGGACGGGTCGCCGTCATCTAAAATAGCGGTTTCTCTGTCTCTCTCTTTTCCTCTCGTCTTCTCCACTGCTTTTTCATCCCCTTCTTTTCTTCTTAGCTGAGGCTCCGCGGTCTCCCTTTCAGGAGAGTTGATAGTTGACAGGCCGTCACTCAGTTGATCAGAAGTGACTGAGGAGCATCTGGAGTTGTATGAAGGAGGCGGGACTTGGCTGGGAGCTTGGGTCTTCACTGTTGGGCTGCTGGTGAGGCATCCGTTTGCTGACGCTGCTGAGGTGGTGGCGCCTGGTCCACGCCGCTTTCTCACTTGGGCATACAAGCTGCCATCCAGAGGGCCCCTTGTGTGAGAGATATCTGGTGGAAAGAGAGGGATGACTGATGTGACGTGTCCTTTTAACCCCTCTGATGCATGTTTACTGGTGCTACTTACTTTCCATGCTGTCCTGGTGGTGCACATTGAAGTTCTCGTAGGAATCCCATCTGACGACAGGGTCTGAAGTGTTGTAGTCCACTTTGATGGATGTGTCGTTCTTGCGATATTCTCGTCCTTGGTAGGCAGATGTTTAAATGTAAAAAGCTTGGGAATAAGCCAATGTGCTAAAACGTCATCAGGTGACTCGGTGACAGGCAGACAGAAGAGAATAACGGTAATCACCTTTCATTTTTTCTGGCCCACTTGAGAAGATAAACTCAACTGTAGCATCTGAAGGGAACCTGTCATCTTCACATAGACAAGCACAAAGGCAGTGACCAAAATATCCAGACAGAAACTACAGACGCTGATTTGATCTGTGAACACCAAAGTAAAAAAAACCTTGCTTTTATATTTTCCATAGTGGAAATAAATAGGCCAACAACAGAGAGAGAGAGAGAGAGAGAGAGAGAGAGAGAGAGAGAGAGAGAGCGAGCGAGCGAGAGCGAGAGAGAGAGAGAGAGAGAGAAAGAGAAACTTAAGTAAACAGTGTACAACACAAAGAAAATGTGCCATTTGAAATGAGCTTTCTTCTTACTTTCATGCACAAGTGTGTAAAATTATTTATGCATTGCATGCATGCATCAGAATGGAGCACTTAGAAGAACTGTCATGAGACTGCTGCTGAGAGAGCAATGTGCAAATGTTTCCTTTTCATCTAACTTGACATTGTCCTCTGCTATTTGTCTCCAACTATACACAAGCACGAAGATGGTCTGAAGAATAGCGTTTTTTTTCATTATACAAATATTAACAGTTAAATAGAAGCAATGGATATATACAATTTTACTATTCTTCCATTATATTAAACATAAGTGCCCTTACGCAACTGAGCAGTTTGATGCAGTGCTCCTTGATTGTTCAGTGTTGTATCGTGAATCCGTAAGGAAAACTAGAATTTTGTCTCTGGTGCACCGTGTTCTTCCACCTCCACGACTTGGTCTGTGTTTTTATACCTGTACAAGCCAGGTCAAGTTCAGTTTTGCCAAACCACAGCTGGGCTCCATGAATGGTACACGTGTGAAACTGGACCCCGAAGACCACCTCCCTCTCCACTGCCCGGCTCCGCCGGTGGTAGCACTTCACCTGCAGACAAAGATAGGGGGAGGAGAGTGCAGAGAATAACGTTCATCTGCTGAATGATCAGGGCAGCAGCTTGCCAAAACACTGCTTTACTTCATCAAGTGTCCTCAGCGTACTTGCTGCTGTGCTGTGAATTGCTCAAAGATTGACAAACTACCTGCTGGGTCACTTTCAGAGACATGCAAACCACTGCCGGGGGGAAAATATAAAGGCACATATGCTGACAGTCCAGTGGGGGTTTTGAGCTTAAGTGGTTTGAAAATAATCAAGCACGTTCTGAAAGTAAAGTTACAAGAGCGCATCTAAGAGCAAAAATGTTTCACGTAGCAGTTTAGTAAGTGGTAATGGAAGCAGCTGATTGCATGTGGTGAGTATGAAAATGAATGAGGGGCTGAAGTTACCGCAGTAGTTTCCTGCAGTAGGAGGATATAAATGAACGAAGTACAGTTTATAATCAGCTATTTCTCACCATGATGTCCCCTTTTAACAGCAGCGCTGGTTCCATCGTCACACACAGCTTTCTTGCCCTGGAGCTCTGGGGATCACTGTACACGTATGTACGCACGCACGCACGCATGCACGCAGAATAAAACATAAAAGGAGTCAAAACATGTCTCACTTGGGTAAAATACTAGTAAACAACTTTAACTTCAACGTAAGCACAGACCAGGCTACACGTAAACACAGACGTTGGTCTGTGGAGTCAACATCTGTCAAAAGGAGTGAGGGACAGTAAAATAGTCAGCATGCAGGAGGTGAAACAAAAGTACGTAAACTACACGCATGCACGTATGCAATGTCGCTGCTGGACATCTGTGCGGGTACTTACTAAACTCCTGAGGTGTAGATAACTTGCAGAGCCTGGTAAATTTTGAGGAAAGGATGAAAACCTGCAGAGTTTTTGTGGAGAACAGCAATTAAAAAAAGAATTTAGCTTTTTCAAGGCAAAGGTGTGATCGTGTACTTTTGCTCTCACACTTTCAGTTCACAGTTGAACTATTAGCGTGACCATCACAGCCATGCAGCTGCTTTTGTACCAGCATTAGAGTGTGAGACTGACCTCCTCCTGCCTGGAAGTTTGGTAGAGATGGGATGAGGATCTGGTGAAGGAACAGAGGACTGCTGTTCATTTTGATGGAGCCTGACAACAAACCACCAAAGTAGTAGATGTATCTGTTGGAGGGAGGTGACAGAATGATGTGATGTGTTGTGAGAGCGACGCAGGCGATAACAGCAGCACTGCATGATGGGTGGCAGAGTGGGTCTATGTAAGTGTGTCAGACCTGTTCTGGGAGGGCTGCAGTGAGGAGGAGACTTTGTCCTCACAGAATTTCCTCATCGCCAGTGTGGTGAGAGCCTGGTCTGCTCTGTGGACACAAACACAGCTGTGTTGATGAATGTTTTCATGTAGATTTCTCAAAAGCATGTTATGGACTTCTTGTAAGTTGTTCAGAGCTGATTGCACTGAAACCTGTGAAGGTAACACCCGAATTTTTGATTGTGATGTGCTGAAAGCTAATTACCGGCACTGTCGGTATCCCATTTGACGCCAGGGGGCAGCAACTTTGTCATTATTTCTCTATTTACTGTAGAAATACCGTCCAACTAATTCTGAAAATTTAAAGGCAACATAACACATTAGCACTAGCCTCAATCCTATGTGCATCGATGCATGGCAAGATGTATACATTTCAATAAAACATGAACTAAAAGTAAAAGGACCTCCTGCTACTGTTATTTTACACACATCCAGAAAACAAAAAAGTAGTTTCCTCAGTAAAAATTTACCCTTATTTGCAACCCACACCAGAAGTTAACGGTATTTACACTGAGAATAAAGGAAAAGTTTGTTGGCGATGTTTAAACATGAAATAATTTGAAATTTTTACAATATTTGCATTTACATTTTTTCTTTTGTTGGTTTATGTCAGGCTTCAGTGACAGTTGTACTCGATTGTCTTACATTCATAACAGCAGAGATTCTTCAACATGTTGGCATTATGAATGTGTTGGCTAATATTGGTGCAGATTACCCAGCAGATATCTTGCTGTAGTGCATGTAGGCTGCCACGATGACCCCGGTCTTCCCCTTGTTTCCCTGTCAGGCAACGACAACGCAATCAATTCTTTATCCACCATTCCGAAATTCTCCAAGCAAAGCATCAACGGGCGCGTGTTCTGGCTCCACCGACTTTGCAATGGAGCACCACGACGTTGCCGGGATCAGAGGTCAGCCAGGTCTCCATGGCTTTGCAAACAGCACAAATTCTGTCCAGGGGTGGGGAGTGAAGATCGGGCCAGCCATAGTCCTGCACCTGAACCATGGGGAAAGATTAATGGTTGGAATCCTGGTGGGCGCACCTTTCCTTTAACCTCAAATATACAGCGACGTATATTATTCCAGGTTTCTGTATTTCAGCCGCTGTCTGAGTCGCGCATCACCTGCGACTCTTTCAGGTGTAAGTACCTTTGGGTTGAGTCTGGTTATGTCATGTCTCTTCTCTGATAAATTCAGAAGCTGTGAAAATAAAAGCAGACAAACAACATGTTTTCAATCTGTTGAATTCTCTTTTTTTGTTCACCATTTTGATAAAAGAAAGCGCATATGCACATTCTGATCACTTTTTGGTGGTACATTTGTAATTATTGTATATTCTGATGTGAGCAAAGGAAATAGTTCTAACAGGAGGAAAATGCCTTGACAAGGAAATAATCCGTAAGAGATTTTCAGTTCAACAGTATGAGCCAAATATCAGAAAACACTTCTTAAATTACAATAAGCTGAGAAATTGTCCCGCATCTCACCTGTCTTTTGTCTCTGCTGAATTGAATGACTCATGTATAAAGTAAAATATCAAAAACACAATCAAAAGAAACTCTATACGTCCATTACTTTGAGAGTCGAAAGTACTGATTTGGTAATTAATGTGACTTGTCTAAACTTACCAGAAACTTGTCTTGGTGCTTGGATTTCAGCATGGAGGCCACCTCCTGCAGGTTTCTGCGGTACCGTTGCTCCTCCAGCTCTGGCAGGAAGAAGACGGAGATGATCCTCTCTGTGATGTAGGTGAGGTCAAAGTCGTAGTGGCGATCCATCACATGCTCCATTACTTGCTCCATGCTTTTGCTTCTAGACATAAAAAAAGATAGTTTCAAATTAAGATACATTTAAAGTGCAGGTAAAACTGTTCCTGAGACAATGAATGTTTGTGATGTTGATTGGTTGAGATTGAAAGTTTGTTTTTGTGAAGTTGATGTTTTTGACCCAGACTTTGTGGTACCTCGGCAGGGAGATTCTCTTCTTCAGTGATGTTGATTTTGTGGACAAATACTGGGAACAGAAATAGCAAAGATCAACAGACACGCTGTGTTATACAATCTAAAGTTTCAATCGGAACAACGTAATAAAGAAATATAATCTCACCAGTTCTGGTGCTGAGCTGCAGATGGGAGTCACCTAAAGGACAGAATTTTACAGTCAGCCTTTGTATCACTGGTCTGACAACACACACAGGCACGCACTCACACACACGCAGCTCTTGGTTTCACTCCAGCAGCACAGTTAAAGAGCTGCACAGCTGTTGTATGCACAAGAAAGATGGGCAGCTGACAGACAGCAAAAAGTCATTCTGTCTGTCTTTCTGTTCTCTGCAGCAGCTTCTTTTAAGAAACGGCTGTCAGCACGGTTTTGGACGTTTCTACGTGATCCACCGGTGACGCATCATGTCACTCAGAGAGCCAGCACAACCGGGCTCACTCCTTTTCATTGCAGCAAAACATGACAACTAACCTGAACGTCCTCGAAAAGGTACATGAACACGAATCCAACAAAACCGAAAGACACAGACTGTTGACTTCTCTGTGTTTGGACCTGCGTACTTCTTGCTGAGCAGGCGTCTATAAAGTGCTGTTTGGGAGATCTGGGATATCACTCAAAAAATAGGATTTGGTTTTCTGGCCTCCTCTAAAAGACAGAGAGGAAAGCAACGGATTGCAGGAAGACTTCATGTGGCGCACAGTCCCCACACACTGGTTTTGAGCCAGCAGTTACTTGCCCAAGCCACAGACACACGTATCCAGAGAAAGGTCCTTCAAACGGTGAGCAGAAACCACAACATAAATGTTTCTGTCACCTTGTCATATCTGGATTTTTCCTCATGAATATCAGTCTGGCCTGTGATTTCGTAAGCTGCTGCGGGAGAAAACTATTTAGAGTGTGAATCACATCGAATGATTGAGAACAATAAGACTGGAAATAACCACATGTGAGATTGAATAACACTGTCTGCATTAAAAATGATGGCTGTAATAAAATCGGGCAATTAGTATTCCCGCTCAGCACCGAGCTCTGACGGTGAACCTTGACAGGTGACACCATGTCGGCTTTTGACCTTTCAGCGCTCCTGTGAGATTGATTGGCATCTCAGCCACCTTCCAGAGCTGCACATGTGGAGGCGCTGACAGATGTCAGGCAACAGGTTAACAAGTCAAATGCCAATCACAATGATGTACAACTGGAACACCTCAAAAACAGCTGAAATGCAGCCGGATATTCGCAGCACATCTCTGCAATGAGCTGGAGCTGCTCTTGGATCTGACTCAATTCACTGCCTTGGTTGACTGTTGTGTGATCATGGTTGCTGAGCAGGATTCACCAGCAAACCACAAGATGATTGAGGATTGTATATCATTCTGATTGACAGGCTGTGATCTCATTGTTGATTAGAATATTTTTTATCTACAAAAATTAGTGTATTTTTATGTATCATTTTTCAAAGCCTTAAAAAATCCCTGAATCTTGAATAGAAAGAGGCCTGACTTTTAAAAGTCGATTTTTATGGCACACATGAGCTTCTGCAGCAAAGGCTATTACAGAGGGGGCACAGAGTGCGTCTGACAGCAAGTGTAGGAGAATGTGACAGGGGAAAAAGGGGGGGAATGTAAACAGGCATGTGATCCAGGGAGGAATGAGTAAAAGGGGCTTGAAGGGGAAAAGGGCGCACTGTAATTGGTTACTGCATGGCAGAGGAAAGTCAAAATATGCTCCTGCTAAACTTACAAGATGATGTCATGATGTGATTATTGTCAGGCAGAGAACTACTAAAAGCAACCCAATCATTTCGTCACTTGTCTTGATTTTTTACAGAAAAATGTACACTGTCATGTGAGTCACAATGCACACACATGAATTGGAGCATCACTGTGCACATGCATGGAATATAAACATGTTCTTAAACTGCCGATAGTAAATGAAAAAACCCGGAGAGCGAGCCAGGGGGAAACCTTCTCCTTAACGGGCTTAATAATGGTTGTTAACTGCATAAAGTGGCAGTCGGATCCAGGAAGGAACAGTCAGAGACAGACACAGAACACACACCTACACGTGTGCAGCCAAGCATCAACACACACACACGCACGCACGCACGCACGCACGCACGCACGCACGCACGCACGCACACAAACACACATACATGCACACACACACACACACACACACACACACACACACACACACACACACACACACACACACACACACACACACA
>JASSRZ010000072.1:6357985-6373414 GCA_032164315.1 Malacoctenus gilli | reverse complement strand
CACACACACACACACACACACACACACACACACACACACACACACACACACACACACACACACACACACACTACATTTCCGCAAACTGGATTCCCCAGACAAAATGCTGCTTTAAGCTGGGGGGTTTCAGGGTTACGAGGGGAAAAATCTCCAACAATAAGCTCTTTCTAAAACCATGTTTTTTAGTGCCCAGTTGGACTATACAAAGCAGGCCTTGGTTTAAAAGTGAGAAATCTGAGGGCGGGTGCTAAATTAGGCAGCAAACCATCAACATGCATTACGTATAGTGGGTGGAGGGGGGGTTCACCAGTGAGAGGCTTCTGTGTCACTGACATCAGCGGATATGTGCCGATAACCACCGGAGGTTTTTGAATAGGCTCCAGGATCTGTGCCTGTGTTGCATTCAGAGACAAGGACATGATAACGGCAGATGTCGCCACATTCGTCGTCTCAGGACAGAGATGACATGAACCCGACTCGTGTTGTGAGTTGAGGTGGGAGACGGGGACCCTCCAGTGAGGACCAGCTGCTGGGGGGAGGGGGGTGGGGGGATGGACGGTGAAAAGTGGGTAAATGTGACAAAACAGTACCAAATTAGCCAATTACTTGTTTAGGCCTTGCATTCATGAAGAACCAATGAACAGGCTCATTATGTAGCATGCCAGATTTCGCTGCTTTGCTATTTTGTGTCCATGAATGTGAGGAAATAAATACTAATGAGTACAAAGTGAAGTGATAAAAACACCGGATGCAGCTGTTCATACAAGCACCTGAGCAAGCAGTAGCTACATTGGTTAGCTTAAGAATAGAGCTCGAGCATGACAAATTAAGGATGTGTTCTTTCAAACCTAAAGCCCTGACTTACCTTGCTTTTCCTCTTGGAACTCATTTCTGCTGTGTGAGCAGAATAAACACTCATGCAGGCTTTTTTGACCTTTTTCCATAATTACATGCAAGCTGAAGAACACCATCTACAACTTTCTATGGGGAGCAAAGGTGGGTTGAACACCAGAGAAGCTTATTAATATCTTTATCATTTCAACGCCCTTTATTTGTGAGTATACTTTGCGAGGGTTAAATCCAGTGTCCCTCTGTGGTGCGTAGAGTTTCTAGGTTGTAGGTCGCATTTTGCTCGACTGAGTTGACTAAAGACAGGAACTCCAGTTGAACTTTATGCTGGGCTTCATTAAAAAAATAAAACTGCTCCATCACACTCTGCTGTGCATGTGTCTGCGTCCATGCTCACCTCTCTCATAGGGGCCCTACAACAGGCATGTGAGCAACAAAGCCACATTAGAGGGCAGATTGATGAAGCATGGCTCTTCTTAATTCAGGTAAATAGCGGAGTGAGTCAGTGTGTGTGTCCCTTACCGCGGGAATGTGCTTCACTATTTAGTGTAGACTCTTTAAAGGAAACGTGGCTTGTAAGCACAGACCGCTGATTGTTTCACACACCAGCTCAGATATTCAGAGCAGCTCCAGGAGCCTCTCACATAAACTGCACATTTGGTATGACTGGTTTGTCAGCTTGCTGATGTTTGTCTGTGTGTGTGGGTGATGTAAAGCTCAGCAGGACTTTGACCAGCTGCCGCCAGAACTCCAGCCCTCAGCAGGGGTGCAACACTGAAGAAACACCGTATAGCAGGACAATGACAGAGGGATGATGTAATGGCACTTGATTGATTCTCAGCAGGAATAATGTAGCATCTAGTTTTTTATCGGAACATACGGAAAAAAGTCACTCCTGGAAAACTGCAGGCACTCCTTTCTGATAGTTCTTGAATCAGAACACAAACTCAAAAAACAAAGTGGTCTCATGGTAAATACGTGATTTACAAGTGTTCTTTTCTCCAATTAGTAATCAGTCTCACCACTATTCGAGGACAGGAACTTATCAGGAAATTATTCTCACGAAATCAACTGTATCAGACCTGATTTCTTACATCCTCAAAATGTTCACGAGAAAAAGTTTGTCAGAATCAACTACATCCTCCTTTATCCTTCTCTGAGACCTCAGAGACGATTTGGTGATCACACAGCAAAAGTCCCAGTGAAGTTGCTCACCAGCTTGCAACCAACACGGCTTCAATTTTTTATGTCAAGATAGCAAACAGGAGAGGTGACTCCTGTTGAGCTGTAAAGTCTTCTGGGAGGTGCTTGATCGATGCTACTTTTCCCATCTTGGTGCCTGCTGTAAGAATTCACTTTAGATCAGTTGAAGAACAAACTGTCTTAAACGTTAGTATGAGTTCATTAGTTCAGAAAGTATTTTTACTTTCACCATGTAATCAGACATTTGGTTCACTGTGACCATTTTTTTCCGGGTCTGTATCGAATGACGTACACTGAGCGGAGATAAAACCAAGTCTTGCGATAAAGTTCACTCCTAAAATCCTCATTTTTAGTTATTTCTCATACTTTTGTCTAATTCACAGTACTAACATCTACATAAACAATGACCTGAGTTAATGTATATGACTCCCAATTTATTGCAAATTGGAAGAAAAGTTCAGGGAGCCTCATGAAAAACATCCAACCCCTCCCTGAGCGCGGCTCCATTGTTTGCATTTGCATTTCCCACTTTAGGAAGAACTGACGACTTCGACAGCTGTGGAAGAGCTGCAAGACGACTGGAACCAGGATGAGTACGAGCCTTTAATAGGTTTCCTTATTCTCAAGAAGCTGTAGAAATAGCAGGACAATGACAGAGGGATGATGTAATGGCACTTGATTGATTCTCAGCAGGAATAATGTAGCATCTAGTTTTTTATCGGAACATACGGAAAAAAGTCACTCCTGGAAAACTGCAGGCACTCCTTTCTGATAGTTCTTGAATCAGAACACAAACTCAAAAAACAAAGTGGTCTCATGGTATATACGTGATTTACAAGTGTTCTTTTCTCCAATTAGTAATCAGTCTGAGCACTATTCAAGGACAGGAACTCATCAGGAAAATATTCTCAAGAAATCAACTGTATCAGACCTGATTTCTTACATCCTCAAAATGTTCACGAGAAAAAGTTTGTCAGGAATCAACTACATCCTTCTTTATCTGCTCACCACTGCTGTGACCCACAAACATAGAAGTTCATTTTTTTCCCCACTTTTTCCATTTATTTATGACAATTATTTCAATGTTATCCATCACTTTGCCACGAGTCAGCTGTTCCTCTTTTCCCATTTAAAACAAGTCCAGTATATGACTACTCTTGAGAACCTGAAAAAGTCCTGAAGGCAGGGCACAGGGGGAGAGAGAGGGGAGGGTGGGAGGTGGTTGGAAAGCAAAGGACAGGTTTGTAAAAGGAAAGGAGGCTGGGGAGTGATGTCCCCCCTCAGGAGCCGCTTTCATGTGAGGAGATTTATTTTTCATAAGCTATGTGAGATTAAACTTTAAATTTTTTGCGTTCGTCTTCATCCTCCTCTTCTTGCACTCTCGGGCCTCGTCTTCTTGATTTTCTCTCTAGTCGATGTCTTCTGCATCGTCACCTTGGTCTCCGTCCATTAGCAAAGCGGCGTACTTACTGGCTGAGCTGAACTTCTGGAAAAAGGCAAAAAAACCAAACAAAAAACAAACCACAAAAAAGATTCAGGACGGTACCTTTAGATTGAAAAAAGCTACAGAACCAAACAGTCTGTACAGGAGGAAGATTCTTCTAAGGGGACGTGGGAAAAACTGAGGAGGTTGACTGATGATGGAATGCTGAAGTCGACTACACTGGTGAAACCAAACGCTATGAAGCAAGTAGAAAACTTTGCACAAGTTTATGCAGAATTTGACTTCAAATCAGTCAAGGACCTACGGGGGTTGGGGTTTCTTCATATTTCTTTGGCTCTGGAGGTGGTCTGGAGTCTCGGTCTCTTCTGTTGTCCTTTCTACAATCAGAATGACCACAGTTGTTAAAAATGGATCCAAAACTACACAAGCTAACCCTTGATATTCAGCATCAAGAAGACACGGGTCAAGGAAAACTCACTTGGGTGCCACAAGTTCTGCAAACCTCCACCATCTGAACATTAACACCTACAAGCTTGTTGGTGCCCAGTTCACACGCTTCTCTCCCCTTTACCTTTTCAATGAGGAAAAGGTAAAGCTCACTCGTTTCCCCGATGCTGTAGGTGTTACCGGTGTCCTGGACACCAGGAACAACGAACGCATCATCTGTGGTATCACTGAGTAGAAGGCCATTCTTTACAGATGCCCGCAAATCACCCTCTCTGGCTAGTGGAGAACTTTGCAGCTCCTAGCTTGGGGTGGCTGACCTGTCTGACTCCTTTCTTCGGTCTTTGTTGGGCCCCTCTCCTCGGCCCCGCCCAGCTCCAGGCCCTGCGGGCCCCCCTCGTGCCCGTGGGGGCCCCCGGTCCCGACGGACACCATCAGCCTTGTTCTCATCTTAAAGGAGAAGCCAGACAGAGTGAAGGGAGGTTGGTGGACTTTGCACAGTAGACTACACTCGCAACACACTGCAGCATGAAAAGCCACTGGGTTGGATTCAAAATGTGTTAGTCACTGATGGAGGGCCAAATGAGAGGTGCACAACTGCTTCACTGCAGGCTCACTTCTGTCTGTGCACTTTGTTTTGGGCCTACAAAAGGTGCACGACACTTCAAAACGAGCCGATCTCTGCAGTGCTGCCGAGACGGGAAGTTTCCATGCAGATTCCTTGTCTTCAGGTACGTTCTGCTCAGGAAGACTCTTGACCTCTTACTGTCAGAGATATGGTCCCTTTGGATGGGTTTGTGATGACGCCCAAGTACAGATACCTGCTGCTCGTATGTCACTCAATGAGAAACCCGTAAAGGCGAAGACAACACCAAACATCTGTTCCCATACAAACCCTTCTGGAACCTGCAATGCTCCTGTACAGTGCCTGTCACATTAGGTTGGGTGGGAAGTGGATGTGGTCGCTGTGTCAACCAATGACCAGGGTAGCTTAGGATTTCACAGAGTGTCCTAAGGATCATTCCCTTCCAGCGCTAGAGCAGAAATCACACAGATAAGGCTGGTGTCAAACCAGAGCCTCTGTACTTTCCTTAAAAGCACTGTAATTATTTTGGAATCATTTTCTGGGAAACTAATGATTCGTAAACAAAAGAGGACTTCACAGGTATGGACCATGACAACTGCTACTCAAAGGTGAAAGCTGTGTCCATTAGTGCAATTAAGGCTAATTTGGGGTGTATACACACTTTCTATTAAGGTTTTGAAAGTGACGTTCGAAAGCTCAAAGACAAGACGCTCACTACATGCAGCTTAAAGTTCACCCGCTAGCTCTAAGAGCAGTGGACACAGGTCCTGGGTCTGCATTTCAGCTTTGAGCACAGGTGGGAAGCAGAAGCAATGCAGTGTCTGACAACCCATACAGAAACTGGGAACACCAAAGAAATGGGTACAGCACAGAGGATGTACTGCTCTAATGAGACCAACCATCCAATCAAGTCAGCAACAAGACAATATTTGTCTCTTTCAGACACAATGAGTTTAACGCCCCCCCCAGCATTCTGCAGTGGTGATACTTGCAAAGAACTCCAGCAAGATGCTTTTTTGAACATAAATACTTCATGTTAAGTGTTACAATCTAATAATAAGGGTGCAACGCAGCCTCATTGGCCTGTTACCTGCAGAGATTATTCTCCATGGAACCACATGCACATGATCCATCGATTGGTTGATGAAGTAAAGGGTCCTATGGATTTACATGTTCTGTGCATGGAGGATGAGTGCTCAATCCTCACAAGTCACACCCAGCGGTAGTTACAGCAGGCATATTTGAAGCGATATCACTGGGTGCGTTTCTGACAGGAGCCAGGACGAAGGCTGCTCAACATATCATCACACCCTTTGCTTCAGAATCTGACGGCGCGGCATTTTATAGGGGAGCAAATGGGGCCTTAAAGCAGCAGACACGAGGCCATTATGATGTGCACAACAAGAAGTTCAAACACATACGAATCCCTTAACTTCAGTGAGAACACTATGCCAGAGCTCTACAAGCAGGGAAAAGCACAACACTTGGTGGTGGTTTTTGTCTGTTCCGTCACCAAAATTGGTGCTGCTGCAGTGCAACAGTGAGCCAGAACTGACTGCAGAATGCTCTCTTTGAGGGTCGACTAAAAACCTTGGCAGGCCCTGACAGAAGCAGTGGTAGGCTGGGAGTTAGAGGTCGAAGCCCATTTCTTCAGTCGCAACAGACAAAGCTAGAAACCAAAGCCAAGCCGTGCACGAGGCAGGAAGGGGTCAAGGAAGGACTTCTTTTATTTTTTGCTGATCCTGAAAGTGACATAACAATCTGTTGCACCACCATTTAATTACATTAAGCATCCCAATAACGTCTAAGTCAATAAAACTGAATTCATCAGAAAGCTCAGGCCAGATCATCTGCTGCACCTCGCTGCCTTTTGCAACTAATTTTACCCATTAAACTCGTTTGTCACCCCAGAATGTATTCCAGTACCAGGAAGTTTAGACTTCATCAGATCTTTTCTTAGATATGATTTAAGGGCAGTTTCTTAGACTCCTCTTGAGAAGTACTTGGTTATTACTTCAGTGTTTACTGTCAACAAACTTGACGTAATTGCTGTGATTTTTAACACAAAAGCCAAGACAGTCAACCCCCCCAACCCTCCAAAAATGAAAAAATAAAAACAAGCACCACACAACAAGGGTGTTGGCATTAAAAGCAGCCAATCCCCGAGATATCAGGCAAACTAATTCTGGCTACAAAAGGGTTTAAAATGGACACACTCTTCTACATCAGAGACAAAGAGTACAGTTGTTACACTGTGTGTGTGTGTCAGTCCTGTTAAGCCTTTCAGATCAAAACTGAATAGAAATGTCCAAAGTTTTTCATTGTTGATTTCTCTAACTTATAGCATAGCAAAGGGCATATATGCGTTTTTTTCCTCCAGCACACATTCGCAAGACTCACCCTTTCCAGATCCTCTCTCATCTGCAGAACTAGAAGAGCTGAAAACAAAAGCAGCAACCAATGAGGGGGAAAAAAATCACATTGCTTTTGCTCTTTTAGCTCATGTACAAGCTAACAATCTGACCTTTACTCGTCTTCCTCTGGTGACTGAAAAGTGTGTCTTGGCCATGTTCTCACCTGAACTTGGGGGGGGAAGAACTGCCAGGGGACACCGGAGAGACTGGAGCTCGTGCCTCGCCCTCGTTAGAGCCCGTGCTGACCGCACTTCTCTTGGCCCATGCATTTTCCTTGGGAGGCGGTGCAGGCATCACCTTCAGCGGCTCTTTAGAGGAGCTGGTAGGG
The DNA here is from genome assembly GCA_032164315.1 of Malacoctenus gilli. Taxonomy (NCBI): domain Eukaryota; kingdom Metazoa; phylum Chordata; class Actinopteri; order Blenniiformes; family Labrisomidae; genus Malacoctenus; species Malacoctenus gilli. The sequence goes on along the minus strand of JASSRZ010000072.1, from coordinate 6,366,146 downwards.
GAAGGCCGCGATGTTGGCCCCGGGGAAGTGTTACCTTCTCTCCCACTGAACACCTCATTCTCCCCGGAGCGCTCGTTATCTCGACACCGTGACACTAGAGAGAGGAAATCTTTAAGTGAAAACTAAAAAACACATGTTTCTTTCAGTTCGGGGGGGGGGCAGATTTTTGCTCCTCAAATCGGTTGAAGTTTTATGAGATAAAGGGCCATTGTTGAACTGAAAAGACTGACGTGAGAAAGAAAGTCTTCACAACTGAATTTAAATGGGATGAAATCGGTCTGTGCAACTCACCTCTTCCAGAAGAGCTTCCAGGCTGTGAAGACTCACTTCCTGTGCGGGATCGCTCAGTGGTAGATTCCTCGTTGCGCCAGCTTGGGTCCCTGCAAACAGCAGAAACAAATGAATATCCAATCTCCATCCTAACAACTGAAAATCCTTGTATAAAGTAGATTTTGGCTCCTCCGACTGTAAAACTGCACGGCAAATATGCAAAAATCAAATGTCAATGCCACCACAAATCACAGCAGGAGTCACCGCTGACCTGTCCCTCATCTTTCTTTCGGGCCCCCGGGTTTTGTCTTCCTCCAGCTGCCTCTGCAACCTCTCTTCTTCCTTCTTGAGCCTTTCCTCCACCTCCCTCTCCTTGGTTGCTGTGTCAACGGGTTTGGCTCCACCAAAGATGGATGAAGACCTGCTGCCAGAGGATGGAGCTGCAGCTGGGGAAGTCCCACCGCCACCGCCACCGCCACCGCCTCCACTGGCTGCAGTTTCTTCCTCCTTGGGGACACTACGGGGCTTCAGGTTCAACTTGGGTCTTTGCTGAGGAGCTGGGGGTAGGGGGGTTGGGGAGGGGGCATGTTGTCACAAAAGTGTAGCACTTTATAGAATTGTGTATTGAGTATTCAGTAAGGAAAAGAAGATCTGTGCAGATGCAGCAGTGGACACATTGAAATCTCACCTCTATCTTCACGTCTCTCATCCCGTCTTTCGTACCGATCCTCACGATCGCCACCGTAACGATCTCTGTCCCCAAAACGGTCATTACTCCCCCGACTGTCGTCATAATCGCGACGAAAGCCACTGCCGAAAGCACGGCGGCCTCCTCCACCACGAGAGTCAAAACCTACGGAGAGCAGAGGGCAACAACACTGATTGGTTAGACTTGGAGACATATAAAGAACTGCTAAGGAAACTTGAAACATTGCAGGAGTGATGGAAATATCACAAATACAAATGATTTGAAAGATTTGACATTCAGGACAAAAAAAAGAAACACAGAGAGTAGAGACCTCTATCGTAGTCTCTGCGGTCCCTGTCGTCATAGCGATCTCTGCGGTCTCGGTCATCGTATCGATCCCGGTAGCGATCTCTTCCTTCGTAACGATCGTTGTCCCGCCGGGGCCCATCTCTGTATCGGTCTGACTCGTAACGGTCCCGTGATCCTGAAACAAGATGATGAAACGTCAACTATTTGTTTTCTTTGTTCTTTAGAGATTTGATTGTCATATCAAACACTTTGTATTCAAAGCAGCAGCAAAGCCACATATGACTCACTCTCTCCAAAGGCATCATCTCTTCTGGGAGGTCCATCATCAGCGTCCGCGCTTGGCCGAGCTCTCCAGTCACTGTCTGTCTTGTCGGGGCCCATGTCAGCCATCCGTCCACCCCGGTCACGGCCTCCCATCATTCCACTGTCTCTTTCTGAAATATGAAGAATAAGCTGAGATGGAGCATTGAATGCTAGAACTGATCCACATGAGAGAGGACCTCGAAGAGGTTACGTGGAGAAACACTCAAGCAAAACGTTTGTTACCTTTATCATTAGACTGGTCGGCGATGTCCACACGGATCCTTCGGTTACCCAGGTTCTGCAGAAAAGAACAAGGACAAATTAACTGAGGGTCATGTGGCCAACTCCTCTTTGTCATTCTTATACAGTTTGTCTGTTCTGGCAAGGACCAGGATACACTCACTTCCTCCTGCTTTATTTATCATCAGAAATAAAAAATACAACTATGTTTGAATAACTATTGAGACTGTTTAATTCAGCCAGAGTTACTCATGTGGAACAGAGAAACTACTGCTTTAGTTCAGTTCAAAATCAAAATTATTGTTGTCGTTTGCCTCACCTCCTCGTTGAGACTCAGAGCCCTCAGAAGGGATTCAACATCATCAAACTCAGCGTAGCCAAAGCCCTTCAGCCTCTCGGGGTTACTGGGCTCTCGAGGCAGACGTACTGCACTGATCTGGAAACAAAAATCGTGGCAGAGAAATTCAGGAAAAACACAAGGCTCTAATTAAAAACCCCTAACACACTAAAGACCTGAGGCAAAGCACAGCAAACAGACAAAGTCATTTAAAAAGAAAAGTTCAAACTTTGGAAAGAGGTGGAATGATAGGGGAGAGTTTTCAGAGGTGACAAATAACATCTGCACTGGCTACAAAACTAAGTGTCTAAAAGCTGCTTATCTTTCTTGGCTATTAAATCATCAAAAGGGTCAATTAAATATAAGGATGCTGAATAGCACTTGAAGAGAGCTTTACTAGCATTGTTCAATGCCCAAATAGTTTGCCGTTACACAGGCAAACCTCAGACCAGCAACCAACTTATAAGAAGCTCTCCTGAATTATAGACTCCTTGAGGTAAGTGGCAGAAGTAGCTGTACTTCAGAGCTCACTGAGAAACAGGTTGAGCAGCATTAGGACACTATACGTCGCTGCTGTTTTTGCCTAAACAAATTCCGTTTTTTGGCAGAGTGCAAACCACCGCCTCAGAAAAAAACACCTTGAGAAATTATATTTATGTATCACACATGCAAAAGGACGCGAGAGTGACTAACTAAACTGAAACTAACACCGAGGTTTCAATGTTTGTGGGCCTTTGCAAAACATAGTTTCAGCAACCGTTAGCTGAGAGGTATGCGTTTCGCTTGATAAGTGAGGAGGCCTGTTTTGCACTTACTGCCAAGCCGCGGAAGAAGTCTTTGATGGAGTCCTCGGTGACATCATAGGGCAGGTTGCCCAGGAAGGCCGTGTAAGGCGGGTTGCGGGGCAGACGGGACCTGTCGATGTTAGGCTCGCGTGCCGAACGCGGTGCCGTCGGCAGGATGGAGCGATCGATGGGTGGTGCCCGGTACGAATCCTCCTCTGTGTGCCACGAGGTTGAGACTGCAAAAAAAGATGCAAGATTTAACCGTTTTTAATTATAACTATGTGTAAATCATGAAGGTCATGGTTCACGCAGCTAATGGTTCAACATTTGCGTCTATTGTTTGAACTGGAAACTTAACTTGTGCCGAAACCAAAAGGCACTTTGAAAATTCAAGGGTGTGCTCACCGTCCCCATCCAGGTCGTCAGTCTCGTCAGCCCAGCTTGTAGACTTGGCGGGGTAGCTGGGGGGCATGCTGCTGCTGCCGCCCCCACTGTCCTCTGCCAGGAAGTCAGTCAGGGTGAGGGTCTTTCCCTTCTTATTCTTCTTCTTAGCTGGAGATAGATAAACACATTTTTAGCAAAGAGAAAACAAGTCAGAGCACAGGTTCAGTTGCCCACATTGAGGGCTGTCGAGGGCATTGAGGGCCTTGTCGATATTAAGGTGGTCAGAGGCTGTCCAGCCAAGCCAGATAAGGTGCCTGCAGTTGAGCATGCTGCTAGAGGCTTATTATTGTCAGAAAGTTCACACATGGAGCAGTTGCCTTGCCCAACTGTCACCTCACAGCAGTTTGCTATGACCCAGAAGTCGAGTGATAAGACTGCTACTGTTTTCAAGATGCACCTGGAAGTGGATCCTGATGAGTCACTTGCATATAATGTATTAGCAGGGCATATCTACGAAAGGATGACAGTTTCCACCGGTTTGCCCTGCGGGGTTTCAGAGCTCATGGAGCAGGTTAGATTTGTTTGGACTAGGGCAAAATAAAGGGGAGCGACAGAGCCGTCCGCCAGCTTTATTGTGAAAATCTCAGCAGTCAGGACATTCTTTACGCAAATGGTAACAAAAACCTACACACGCAAAGACAACAACGGTCACCGTTTACAACTTTTCCCATACAACTGTTCACCACGAAGAAACCGGACGTATTCTTCCTGAGTGGCATGTGCTGCCCAACGCCAGTGCCTGTATCCTCAGCACTCCGCACCGATGTAGCTTCACGCAGGCTAAGAGCTGCGTAACATTAACTCTTGGCAAAGCTACCAAAAGCGAACCAGCAGTAAACTGCCAGACAAACAGTATAGGTTGTTGGCTCGCTATATATGCTGATCGCTTTGGTATTTGTGCCTATGCGGGCTTAGTCAGCAGAGGACTGCTGACTGACGGGGGGTGGGGGGTATCCCTGCTTAGCTGGCTAGGTTTTAGGGCCTAGCACACGTCGCAGCGCCCGAATCCAAATGCGCCATCAACGCAACAGCATTTGGCCGGCCGGAGGACGCGGCCCGAAGTTGCGGAGCGGCTCGCCAAGTGTTTCGGACGCGACCCAACGGGCCCAGCTGCCCCGCCTCGTCAAAGCCAGATAGCGGCGAGCCACACCGCACACGTGGGGAGCCTCCTTGGGCAGCCCGGACTCATCGGCCCGACCCCTCCTCCACACATCGCGCTTGCGCCGGGAGATTATCTGCTCTTAGCGCCACGGCGAGCTCCGCCACGGACATACAATGTGCCAGCCCAGCGCGCACATGAGAACATTTCTGAACATGTCACCCACCGCCAAAACACGAACTATTACATCTGCCCCGAAGCACAAACGGCTGCGCCGCAGTAACACGTCTCAAGGAGAAAAAATAGCTCGTTAAATGTTGGGTAAAGTGTTCAGATTTGTGCAAGTCGCCGCTTCGTTCATTCGCCTTCCTCCGGCAGTTACGTCTCTAACGGGCCAAAACAACCGACAAACGCCTTTATCCACCCGAGACAACGACGCTGGTCGATAAACCAGCGAAATAGCAACACTCATGCTCCAACTACGGATTTGGGATCAGGTTAAAGGCGCTGAAATTCCCCTCAATCGACCCAGATCGTTCACCCACATAAACCTCACCTGACGCCGCCATGTTGGAGAGCGAGTTCGTAGTAGTTCCCGGATGAAGGCGTCAGAGGTTTATCATCGGGGGCGCGCATCGCCGTTCACGAACTTGCGTCTCCTCCCTTGTTTACTTCCTGACCCACATCTGCTCCATCGAGAGACAATCTGCTGGACCATTGATTGGCTGTGTTTTACCCAACTCTGACCACAGCACGTCAACAAATATATTAAGATATTTATTAATATATCAAGATATTTATTAAAATATTCATCAATTAAAATACTTTGTTAAAGACGACACTTTTAAGTGTAATGGCAGCATGACTGTTGTGAGATTTCTTGCTGAGTGTATATGATGGATTTTAAGCTCTTTGAGCAGAATTTATTCTGTAAACATTTGTGTGAGAACTTGTTGCCTTATAGTGGAAGTAAGTGGTTATTCAAGGGTCTGAAAAGGTTGGTAAAATATGCTTCCACAGAAAAAGCAAAACCTGTTATAATGTTGCTCAAAATGCATCTTCTTCATGTTGATATCAATTTGCATTTAAAAAAAACTGCAGCAGACTCTGCAGCAGTGCATTTCAAATTATGAAAATGATGCTTTTTCAATTCCTTTTCAAAGCAAACAAATACCTTCGTAATCTATTTATAAGCTATTTTCTGGCTATACTACTTCCGGGGGTCTTCAGATGTCTGCATGTATACTAAAGCTGTGCACTTGTCCACTTCTTGTCATTTTACATACTTTTAAATCTTTTGGAGTCATCATTTTTAAATTTTTTAACCCACTCAGACTGCCCTCCAGAGCTACCATGCAGCAGTGGTGTCAAACACATTGCTTTAAGAAGCCTCCAACAGATTATTTTCACTGTAAATGGGACTGAGCTGTAGTATGATAGTATGACAAACATCTTCAAAAGACAGCTTCGTGTTTACTGCTGCAATGCTTTGTTCAGTTCTGAGTCTCAGTGTCCTGATTTTTTTTTGGCTAATCTGCCTTAAACAGTGTGACGAAAAGTTGGAAAAAGTAAGGAATAGCTGTTTTTCAATTGAGTGATTGTGAGTAATGTCTTCTTTGTAAGTTTTATTCTTGGAATTTCATACTTCTGGGTGATAATTGCCGACAAGCCACGTGATGGACGTCCTTTTTCAGGCAGTTTTGTACCCATATTAAACACAAAACACCCAACACAGTGAAAAAAATGCACAAATGTCAAGAGTGTTGGCCAACAAATGATTTTATTCTTTCATTTGAGTGTGCAACAATCCCTTTGATTAGGATGTGTGTCAACTTTACAGCTTTGAGTGGTTTTGGTTCTGGAAAAGAAAAGAAACAGGCAGATTGGATCAGCATGTTATCGTGCTGATAACTGATGGCCACTGACAGCGGTGCTTTTGTTGCTGGAAGACTGCAGACCGTGTTCCACATTAGCTGGTGGCTGCAAGCTCGTCCAGCGCATCCTGGAGTCTGTACAGAAGGTAAACATGTCAGTGACTATTCATGTGAGAACTGCTCACGTGACTCCTGCCAACTGAAACAAAATAATCAGCAGTTATACCTGACACTCGATAGCATGCTCACATTCACCTCCAACACCCACAACCGCCATTGTATTGCTTTTACCTGTTCCTTTTTTCTCTCCTCCTCATCTTTTTAACTCTTACTTGAAGTCTTCACCATCCAGCAGGTGCTTGTAAGTCTCGATCTCAGCCTCCAGTTTCATCTTCATGTTGAGCAGAGCTTCGTAGTCCTGGGTCTGTTGCTGTATGTTTGAGCGCAGGTTGGTCAGCTCCTCCTCCAGGCACAAGATGATATTATTGTACTTCTCCATCTCCATGTTGTTCCGGAGCTCTGTGTTGTGTAGTGTTTCTTCCAAAGAGGCTTTCTGATGATGGAAGCAGAAGGAATGAGAGAGGTTTGTTATAACATACAAGGAAGAAAAGTTGATAAAAGTTGGAGCACGATTGTCAAGTCAATTCATTTTGAAACTGGGACATTCTGTGCACTACATTCAAATGAACTGAGATGAAAACAAGGACAGTAAATATTCAAATGCTTACTAAGCTCTTTTGAGATGCGAGTTCGATTTCCAGGGTCTGTAACTGCCTGTTCAAGTCTCCCTTCTCCATCTGGGCCCCCTGCAGAGCTTCTGTGTTCTGTGATACTTGAACCTGCACGTCCGCAATCTGACAGGGACAAAACACAAAGACGTTATCAAAGGTGGAGGCGTCTCAACTTTTGTTTTGTTTTTTTCCCCATGATGCTCATGATGTGTTACCTGGTTTTCATGCCATCTTTTCAGGTCTTGTGCATTTTTAAGAGCTTCCTTCTCATACTTGGATCTCATGTCCTCCATGACTTGAGACATGTCTTGTCCTTTGGGAGCATCAACATCCACTTGCACTCCTGACTGGGAGATCTGGTTCCTCAGCTCTGTCACCTCCTATCAGATCGACAAAGAAAGAGAGAAATTACACCGACATATGAAACTCTACCTCCTGGTGCTGCTCATGGTGTTTCCACTTCAAACGTACGTTCTCGTGGTTCTTCTTCAGGAAGAGGAGCTCCTCCTTCAAAGCCTCGATCTCATTCTCGATGTTCATCCTGCTCATGTTGGTGTCGTCGATGACTTTCTTCAGCCCAGCGATGTCAGCCTCCACAGACTGGCGAATGGCCATCTCATTGTCCGCCCTGAGTGTGCACAGACAAACGATATCATAAGCCAAATCTGACAGCGCTTGTTTAAACATGTCACAGCCGAGGATGCAAGCATTCATGTTAGAAAAAGCAACAACACATACTTGACTTTGAAGTCATCAGAAGCCAGGCGGGCATTGTCGATCTGCAGCACCAAACGGGCATTCTCCAAAATCTTGTCAAAGATCTGCATTAAAAAGGAAAGGAAAACATTCTTTTGAGAATGTAGAGGTTTATGCCTCAGGAGCAAAAAGAGAAGTGTATTTTCTCCTCATTCAATGCAAAAAGTATTACAGACTTTGAGAGAGCAATTTCTCACAGATCTCACTGGAAGCTGATTAGAATTATACTTCCTTATGTAACTACAGAAACGAAAACACACACACACACACACACACACACACACACACACACACACACACACACACACACACACACACACACACA
>JASSRZ010000072.1:6314305-6357578 GCA_032164315.1 Malacoctenus gilli | reverse complement strand
GTGTGTGTGTGTGTGTGTGTGTGTGTTTGTGTGTGTGTGTGTGTGTGTGTGTGTGTGTGTGTGTGTGTGTGTGTGTGGTTGCCACACATCTGTTTCACATTGGAGCCCTCCTACACAGCCGCATGCCTGCAGAGTCGTCACTTGGAAGCTCAACCATTTGGAAACACTTTGTTTGCTGTTTGTCTGAGCCCTGCTCTGTCTGTCTGTCTCATGATGAGCTCCCTCGTGTTCGTGATTCATCGCAGGAAGTTCTGCCCGCTTTGTGGCACTGAAGAGTTTTGTGGGGGAGGGCCAGAGCTGAGCAACCACACCCTTGATTCTCTGGCAGGAAATCCGATAACTTTCATACATGACAGTGATCTTATCAGGATTTACAATCTTTTTCTAGAATATGTAATTTCAAGGATGAATACAGTTTTAGAAGTGACCTGCATGTAATAAATGTCATCAAAGAGTATGTGCACACTGATTTTTAAAAAATAGACTCCAAATGAGAAATATTTCTGACAATTAAACCAATGAAAACATATAATTTGCATCTGCATCTACCTGAAACCACAGCTTCACAGTTCAAGATCAAATTTCACCATCATCTTTCAATCATAATATTTGATATTTAGTTGATTTCTTACCTGTCTGCGCAGGTCTTCGATGATGGGCTCGTACTTGCTGTAGTCCTTCAGGTCGGCTCCCCCCTTCTCCAGGGCCTCCCTGATCTTCATCTCCAGCTCCTTGTTGGCTTGCTCCAGGTTCCTCACCGTCGTCAGGTAATTGGCCAGGCGGTCATTCAGGTTCTGCATGGCCCCTTTCTCGTTGCCCAGGATCCCGGCGCCAGCGTCAGCGCCGGCTGCCATGGATGCACCGGCACCACCCAGGCCCCCACCCATTCCGCTTCTCACCTTGAATGCAGTCGAGGACACGATAGGACCGGAGCGCAGGGAGGATGCAGAGGCAGAGGAGATGCGGGGGCCACTCATACCGGCGTACATGCTGACCGAACTGTTGCGGGGCGCCGAACGGGTGAAGGAGATCCGGGAGGAGGATATCGGCATGTTGGAGTATCTTTGACTCATTTTGAACAAGTTTAGGGCAAAGTGGAGCACTGCAGTCTAAAGTGAGTTGTGGAGGCTCGCTGCTGACCGGCTTTAGAAAGTGACTCTGGCAGGGGGAAGTGGGAAACTTATACTCCTGCCTCCTTCCCTCAATGAGAGCTGATCTTCTAAACCCTGCCCACTTTTCAACATCGCCCCAGTCTTTGTTTCCTGTTCCCTCTGACTTCCCCCACATGCACGCATGTGTGTCCCCCTCCTACCTTTTTCGAAACCATAGCAGGGCTTTTTTTCTGTCTCCAAGGAAACATGCAAAACATATTTGTGTTGTGTAAACACATAAAAACATTCAGAGCAGACATATGACTGAAGTACAGAGATCCCATAAACTAAAGTGCATGAAAGATGAAACCAGTTTCTGCAGCAAATTCTCTGGGTTGCCCGTAAAAGGCATAATGTCTGCATAGTTTCTGGGTCTGTGGTTAGCCTGGCCCCTATAAACAGACTCTGCCAAACTTCCTATCTGAACTGAGCACGAAATAAAAACCACTGCAACTAACACAGCAGTGGTGTAAAAACGCAGCAAGGGGAGGCGACTGTGACCAGAAAGTTGTCAGAAAACATGTAAATTCAGTCCAAACTGAGTTTTTAACACAGCTGACACGTTTATGATTTTTTTCCCTGCTGTCCTCCACAGAGAGGAGAGTGAATGATGACAACTGACAAGCATGAATGGAAACCCAAGTATGGCTCTGCAAGAGAAGAGACACATGAAGAACAAGAGTTAGCCGATACCTTGCCTGGAATACAAAAAGGAAGGAAATAAAAGCTGCCCTTGATCCCCAGTCACACTATAGGCGACCATCCACAAAAAATCAATTCATCAGGGGAGGATTTTAAATGGTTGTTTTTGAAACCTTATCTCATATGCCAGCAATCAAAGGTGCTCTGTCACAGAAGCATTGCGAACTTTGAGAATATGTAATTTATTTCTCACTATATTTCGGAGCCACTGGGGGATGACACGAGCCGGCTCCACGTGTTAAGAACCCATTTTGGTTGTGAAAGGGGATGAAATGCAATCCAGCAGCCTGTGGAAGAACAGAACAGCCTCGTTTTTTCTCCAAGCTTATGTGTTCCAGCCTGACTTCAGGAGGGTTTAGGTGAGTCTGACGTTGTGATCCAAGAGGATGTCCTTACTGACCCCCCCCCCAACCCCCGACTGAGAAAACCCAACACACCACCCACTGGGGAGGACAACCACCCACTGCAATGCCCGCCCATGATCCCACACAGCCCAGTTCTTTTCTTTCCTGATCTCACCTTAAAGCCCCCTCGAGCTCTGGGTGTTTCTCACATGTCCCATAAGGGTTTTATTGACTTCAGTTGAGTATTTTTTTAACCAAATCTATTTTATTTCGTTTCTATAAAATACCCTGTTTTAATACTCATATTTGACATCGGGCGGAATAAAGCAAATGGAAAAAAATGAGTGACTTCTAAAGACAAAAACAGCTGCTCAACAAAACTGTAGAACTGTAGAGGAATGTCTGAATTGAATCAGCATGACTCAAACCTCAATGGTGTCGCCACAGCGTTGGTTTAGTTTAGTTTGTGATGGCAACAGTTCAACTGAAACTAGGAACTGATGACCAGAAAAAGAAACTTGAGCAATTTTTCGATAATCTGTAATGAGCTTAAAAGTGGCTCAAGCTGCTGCCTCTGAATGAACAGGCTTCAGGTGGCGCCACACAGCGCCACTGTGAGAGTCCTCTCACTCGGTCACACCCATCTTGAAATAAGGCTGCAAAAAGGAGAGAAAAAAAACATGTATGCTGGATGTGAGTCATACCAACACACAGCAGGAACTTGGAAACTACTACCCGGATTTATATGCTCTACAACTCTTGGACAGCTGTCAGATGATTATCAGCTTGGTGTGGCCTCGAATGAACCTCACTTCCCTTCTTCTTTTTCTCTTTGGCTTCCTTTCACCCAGCCTCAGTGCAGAACGAGTGCGGCGTCACGTGCTTATATACAGAGTCCAACATCTGCATTTGCATAGATGCATATGCATGCTCTGGGAAGCAGATGTATGAGGGAATGTAGCAGATGTGTGAGATTCATACACAGGAATTGACTCAACTTCCCCACAGCCGCCTTTCCTCTACCCGAATGACTCACCTAAGATGCTCCAACACACCATAAGAATCAATTTGTGCCTCTTTTATCCGTGTCAGTGTCGCGGTTTGATGCCTTGGCCCATGAGCACAGTGCAAGGGTCACACATAGGAGATGAGAGAAATGTTTCAACCGAGGGACATTTTCTCTTTGGAATGTCATGTCCATTTCTGGCACAAAGACATTTCACACAGGGACAATAAGAGAAGGAAGAGCACCAAGACTGAAATGCTTCTGCTGGACAACCAGGAAATGGCAGTCTCTCTCTCTCTCTTTTTACCCTTCAACACTCTTCTTAACATTACATTAGGATGAGCACAAATCAGGAGTGAAGATGATTTTTTAAATCTTTTGAATTCCACAAAGTATCTATCACTATTCTGAAAGTTTAATTAATTTCAAAAGTAATTTGAAAACTTTTCTTTCCCGATTTTATTCTTAAACAACACACATTCTCCACAAAATAACCAACAATCTCTGAACCCCAGGACGTCTACACTGGAAAAAATTACTCAGGCTCAGTCATGTTTTCCAAAACATCATTAGAAAGTTTTAGTTACTCCATTTACTATTTGTTCCATCCAAATGGATGATCAGGATTTAGAAAGTGTTATAAGAATACCAGAGGTACCAACTCTAGATTTTCTTTACTGTCCTACAAATACAAACCTAATATCTGTTTTAAAGCAGCTCAATCATTGAACACACAGATTATTGAACCCTCTTTTGGCTAATAAACAATCATACACTTCATTTTCGCTTCTGTGAACCCACAAAAAAGAAAATCTCTGTCAAATGTTTTTGTAGTTATTATCTCCCCAAACATTTAAATGGGCGGACAAGACAAGGCGAGCCTTCTGGTGTTCCAGTCATATCTGTGGGTTTCTGCAGAATCAGCACTTTTATCATGAAATTTGAGGGGAAAAAAGTCAAAGAATTCCCCCAACACTGAATGTTAAACCACCCGTTTTTACTGAGACAACGTGGGACGTCAGTAGGCTGAAGCTGTCACCCCACCCTGAATGTGACCACATGTTCCATTTCAATGACACAGTTCAGCTTGTGACTGATGACAAACTACGCTATCACTGCCGTCTTCTCGTTTCGCAGTTTCCCTTTAAAAAAACATCCAGCATACGACCACTAGGCGGCACGAGTACACAAACTAACTGACCTCCTACAGAAGCAGAAGGTTTGCAACCAGCACAACTCATGTAAGAACAGTGAGTTTATGGGTGGAGGGAGAACCCACCTCTGTTATTGGCTTAGTGTTGATTTCATTCATGCTTGTTGAGCTTCTTTGTTTGAACAGCCATTAAAGGGTGAAGCAAGAAACAGGGCGTCTTTTTTGGTTTGTTTACAGATTTTTCTGATAGCTTCGAAGGCTTGGCAGGACCCTCCCCAACACGCCAAAGTCCAACCTTTAGACTTAATGTCAAAACAGCTCCATAATTCATTTCACGACACTGTTTTGTTGAGATTTCTCTGACTGTAGAGAAATCCCCACAGAACAGTTTTTAAAGCGTCCGTGTTTTGTCTCACAGTTTCTCTGAGTTTTGTTTTCTCAATTGGTCCTGAGTTTCTGCGAAATCAGGATCATCATTACTTCGACGTGAAATATCTTCTGAATCACTCATAAGTGCTCCAGTGTTATTCAGTCTGTTTCAAATTACAATGCACATTCATGCAGCACATTTAATACTGGCCGAGCATCCATGCGAGTCCGTCGGTAGGTTGTGAAATGGGTTCATTTCTTATCACTGCTAATTGGCTTCTCATTCAACTCACCAGGTCACCCCTCACCCTCCCTCCTCCCCCAACTTGTAGCATGTACATGTTTCTCTCAGCACATTCTTGTCCTGATGTGTCATATTGCAGCCTGGCACAAACTGAGGCGTCACTTACTTCTTAGGAGAGTTGAGGTCAAGAGGGTCAGGTGGTTTTTTTTCCTTTTTTAATTTCAGCCTTCACCTGGTTGCTGACGGAAGGAATGAGGAGCTATCTAGAGCAGGATGGGAATAAAAGCTGTACGGATGCACTTACTCACGCAGCCAATGCAGCTTTGTCAATATTTGTCAGAGAGGCTGAGTGAACCAAACAGCAAAAAACTGGTTGACTTGGACATATATGGTTGCCTCCAAGATTAGAACAAGAGTTTCATTGTGCCGAATCACGTCACTGTTTGAAAGGAGCCAAGTAAAGCATGCATTTCTTGATTGGTGCAAAGGCGCAAGTCTCTTTCAGGTTGCTGCTATTTTCCACAATCTGTACCTTGTCTTTCTCACTCACATTGGATTTGCACATCGCTGTGCATTAGGGGGAAGTATCTAAACCTTTCCTGCAGGTCAGGTAACACGTTTGCATACGAGCAATAAAACTAGGAAAACAAAAAAGCTGATCATTGCTGCTTTTTTTCTTTCTTTCTTTCTTTCTTTCTTTCTTTCTTTCTTTCTTTCTTTCTTTCTTTCTTTCTTTCTTTCTTTCTTTCAATCTGTCTGTCTGTCTGTCTGTCTGTCTGTCTGTCTGTCTGTCTGTCTGTCTGTCTGTCTGTCTGTCTGTCTATCTACTATCTATCTATCTATATATCTATCTATCTGTGTGCATGGCAGTTCGACAGGAAGGCAGGGTTAGTCGAAAGGAAGAAAAGGAAAAGACAAAGTCTGTTTACTTAGGATCTGACTGACATAGGAGGAATGTAAATCCACAGCCATTGTGCATGTGTGCAAAGCGTGGTTTCTTCCATCAGTCGAAACTTGCAACGGAACATCCAGTGCTGTACGTTATACGGTTGTGCAATCCGCACGGTTTGCAGTGTTTGAAGTTAGGCATTTTGCTGCATGCACATTTCTCATGGTTTCAGTGCATCAGAGACCCCAGTGAATGATACGATAAGAGCGGAGCATGTTTCAGAGGCAAGTCCGTGACTCCCACAGTTGTGAGGCGTGCAGTCATCCCTCTCCCCCAAGTCAACGACATCACACCAGCCAACCACAATTTACTTTGCAATATATCACGTCCATGAGAAGAGTTGTAAAGAAGAGGAGAAGGTCATAAAATCATCCACTTGCTCATTATACCCAAGGTTTGATTTGGTATTTTGGACTTTTGTGTGTGCATGTTTGTGGACAGAAATGCACTGAGAGTACGCCTGACTGGTGCATTTTGAAGCAGATTCTTCTTAATGGTTGCAAAATGAGGGGAGTGTATTTGTAACTTTGGAAAGTGCAGCTTCACAAAAGCCTTATTGTGGACGACTTCGAGAGTGCTTTTGCAGTGGCTTTGACGGAACTGGCATGTCGGGTATTATGTAATTTCTGTGCACTTAATGTGCTGTAAATGTGTAACATGATGTAATTCTCTTCCCTGACATTCCCTCATCCTTCCCCCTCCCAGGTCCCCCCGCTTCACTCTCCCACTGAGAGCACCAACCAATCACACCTCAGTCGGGTTACACCCATGCTCTGATAAATAGCAGCAAGGACCAGAGAGGGTCCATCTGCTCGACAGTCCTACCCTCGGCAGACTCTCTGTTCTCACTCCACCTCCGTGCTACGGACCCCCATGACCATGTCTGTCAGAGCCTTGAAGACCACCACCTACTCCACCATGTCATCCTCCAGGGGCCCGAACCAGGGCTTCAGCAGCCGCTCCTTCTCCGGCTACGGGGGCCATGGAGTGGGGAGTGGCAGGCAGAGCTACGCTGTCCGCAGCTCCTATGGAGGAGTGGGCAGCAGTGGTGCTGCGGTCGGTGCAGGGGGCTTCAAGGTGGTCGGTGGGTATGTTGCCGGGGGAGCAGGACAGAGAGGGAGTGGAGTAGAGTTTGGCTATGTGGGCTTTGGTGGAGGCATGGCTGGTGGCATGGTCAACGATGTGGCGGCCCCAATCACCGCAGTGACTGTGAACAAGAGCCTGCTTGCTCCCATGAACCTGGAGATCGACCCGGACATCCAGGTGATCCGCACCCAGGAGAAGGACCAGATCAAGACTCTCAACAACCGCTTCGCTTCCTTCATCGACAAGGTTAGTGGACTTCAAACTAAATGACTTTTTTACTTTTTGTCATGCCAAAAAACTTGCATTTAATTTCATGCTACAGCAAAGCACATACAAGTTCTAGAGAAAAACAACAGCAAACGATGCACACCTGAAATCTGGGTTTCGGTTATGTGGAGAAATGAAATTCCACACAGAGCTGTAAGAATGCTCAAGAAATGCTGCGGAAATGAAGTTGTGAAAGCCAAAGTAAGAGAAGGTAATGGGGCTGATTCTCTGGAAAACTGCCCATGCAGCAACTTGTCTTTTGCACAGGCGAATCTGTAAAGGGCTCCGCATGCTTTTGTGTGACAGCTCAGGTTTCAGATGGGAGCACAGCGCTCAGATAGGAAGATGAGCTTGGATACATGTTTTCCTTACAAAGCTGCTTTTCCCATAAGACCAACATCCTGAACAAAACAGAACAGTTATGGAAGTTTGCAGAGAACTCTGTGATGGAAAAACCTGATCCATAATCTTGTGACCAGAAAAAAAATCTTGACCTAAAGAATAACAGCCTGCCACAACTGTAAGGAAAAAGTGGGAGTGGTCAGAGATAGCAACTGTACTGTACAGTTGCACCAATTGGTGCTCATGTTAATCAGAACAATAAATAACTCCTAAACAACAAGATCTACTCTGACTGAAGAAGTGGGCTGGACACACATTCTTCAGTTGTTCCTCACTGTAACTCATGAACGGTTCCTTTTGTTCCAGGCATAATGGAGGCTGGGGGTTAACCTGTAAATCAATCACACACACACAGACTCTTCGGATCATAAAACAAAGCCTCCCACTCCTCCACATACCACCGCGATACGGCGGTCGCTCGTGGAGCTGCGTGTGTCTCGTCATGTTTGCCGAGTGGCAGCGGGACCCCACCCAGGGTCAGGACGCTGAATGGGAGGGTCGTAAAGTGGGGGGACTCTATAAAGGTTGGGAAACGGGGGCATTTTGTGTGGAAGTGAGGTATTATGGGTCAAACTTGAGGGAGGAGTAATGATTGGACATCCAGAGGTCAGAGGAGGTGGGAGAAGCTCAGTTAGTAATTTTTCCTCAGGTTGATGAAGTGTTTTGTTCACACACCCCGACTCACAACAAGCTTAAACCACAACCCACAATATGTGTAATTACCACACTGAATTCTAATAATAATATGAGAATAAAAAGCTGAAACTTAGTTAAATCCCGTTAATGTTAATATCCTTTACTTTCTCTCCAGGTACGCTTCCTCGAACAGCAAAACAAGATGCTGGAGACCAAGTGGAAACTCCTGCAGGAACAAACGCCCTCCCGCTCCAACATCGACGCCATGTTCGAGGCCTACATCACCAACCTGCGTAAGCAGCTGGACAGTTTGGGCCATGAAAAAGTCAAGCTGGAGTCTGACCTGCATCACATGACAGGACTGGTGGAGGACTTCAAAAACAAGTGAGTGGGCTCCCTGTCAGACACACGCAGAGCTGAGCATTAGCTTTCAGCTGTTCTGATTGATGCACTTTTAACACCCAAGCTGATGTGACACTTTTAATTGTTCTTAGGTACGAAGATGAGATCACCAAGCGCAATGAGTGTGAGAACAACTTTGTCCTCCTGAAGAAGGTCTGTGCGCTTTTTCTTGCTCACAGTGAACTTGAGGCTACATTTATACTTTGTGCACAATGAGCTCACACAATGGCCTGTTTTATACTGGGTGGGATTTCACAGCCAACAATGGCCACTTTCAATGTTATCTCTTCCCCTGAAGGACACAGATGCAGCTTACATGGTCAAAGTGGAGCTGGAGGCCAAAGTGGACAGCCTGTCCGATGAGATCGAGTTCCTCAGGCAGCTCTACGACACCGTAATGACTCCATACGGGCTTCTGTTGCCACATTATAATGCTTCATGTTGGCGCAGACAGA
The DNA here is from genome assembly GCA_032164315.1 of Malacoctenus gilli. Taxonomy (NCBI): domain Eukaryota; kingdom Metazoa; phylum Chordata; class Actinopteri; order Blenniiformes; family Labrisomidae; genus Malacoctenus; species Malacoctenus gilli. The sequence goes on along the minus strand of JASSRZ010000072.1, from coordinate 6,348,412 downwards.
CTCACAGACTTTGCTTCTCCTTGACTCAAACTATCTGAGGTAGGAAATCAACGAAATCCAGAGTCAGATCAAGGACACATCTGTGGTGGTCGAGATGGACAACAGCCGCAACCTCGACATGGACGCCATCGTTGCTGAAGTGCGTGCCCAGTATGAAGACATTGCGAACAAGAGCAGAGCAGAAGCTGAGTCGTGGTACCAGAACAAGGTCAGAAACCTCTTGTCCGCCCACTACTGATGCATTTCAAACTCAGCTCTGTGCATTTCACGATTCAGCTACTTTAGGGTAAAGTCTCCTGACTGTTATTACCTGTATTTTGGTATTTTTCATCAGGGGTCAAAAGGGGTCAGCAAAAGCGAATGGGACAGAACCCAAATCAACTAAACCTGACACGCGATTCCTTTAGGCCGTATGAGTTGTGAATGTCTTCTGTTTGTTTCAGTATGCAGAGATGCAGCAGTCGGCAGGCAGATGTGGGGACGACCTGAAGTCCACCCGAGCTGAGATTGCTGACATGAACCGCAGGATAATGAGGCTCCAGTCTGAAATTGACATGGTCAAAGCACAGGTGAGGACTAGAACTTCATCCTTTACCTGGCTTTAGCGTCTTTACAGGTCATTCAAAGAGAACAAGCTCTTCAGCCTCATAAGGGTGTAGCTCCTGGTTCTCCACCCCACCCTGATGGTCTTGGCTTCTCTCAGAGGAACAGTCTGGAGGCTCAGATTGCAGAGGCAGAAGAGCGCGGTGAGCTGGCAGTGAAAGACGCTAAACTGCGCATCAGGGAGTTGGAAGAAGCTCTCCAGAGGGCTAAGCAGGACATGGCGCTGCAGGTCCGCCAGTACCAGGAGCTGATGAACGTGAAGCTGGCCCTGGACATCGAGATCGCCACTTATAGGAAACTGCTTGAAGGAGAGGAGACCAGGTACGTTGTCACTGTCACTTGCTCGCCTCTCGGTGGCAATGAAGAGAACTGCAACCAATGCACATCAACTAATTTGCTTGTTCTAACCTTTTCCTTTTCCATCTTCAGGCTCATAACCGGAATCAAGACCAATGTGACTAAGCAGACCTGTAAGTTTATTTTCAAACTAGTAAGCATCTACCAACATGGCTCACAACCTCACTGATTATCGTGTTTATGTTGTGAATCATGTTGTGCTTCATTAAGCATTGCTTGCTCTGAATGTTCATTTGAATGCGCATAATGATGGCTTCCTCTTCTGAATGTACAGCTATGAACTACAACAATGTCTACGCCCTGGAGAGTTCCCGCCCTCCACCCATGATCAGCTGCACCTTCGACGGACTCAGAGCTGGAAGTGGTGCTGTGTCTGCCATGGAGGTGCCCACTGTGAAGAGCACCACTGTCACGAAGACCGAGACAGTTGTGATCAAGACTGAGGAGATGAAGGAGGAGAAAGCGGAGGTGGAGAAGAAGGAGGAGCAGCAAGTAGTTGAGGAAGAAGCTGCTGCTGCTCCTGCTGAGAAGAAAGAAACGGAGCAAGAGCGGGTAGAGGCTGAAGCTGTGGCTGAAGAGTGACGGCCTCTTGCTAAATTGTTGTGATAAATGGATGATTCTTGGAGGAATAAAACAAGCACGCTCTCTGCCACACAGAGAATCATCTGAAATGTGAAGTGAAGTGATGATCATGGATGAGTGATTTTCATCTTTTAGAAACCCACACAGTCAAGTTCTCTGCTGTCAGTCAAATCAGTGCAATACACTCGTCTCGCCAACAGCTGGCATTGTTGTCTGTGTTTTTCTGGCTGTGGCTTCTCAGACCCCTGACACACGTTGTATTCATATATTGAATCAAACGAAGGAAGTAAACTACTGCAATGCTGGACACATCATACCAAAGGTGCTGTACACTTCATGAACAGTCTCTGCATCATGGGAAACCTTGTTGGCAAGCTGCTGTTGACAAAACGAGTTTGTTTGCAAAAGAATAAACAGTCGAACCAAATCACATGATGGTCTTGTGTCGTGAATGTGGGACATTTCATTCAAACTCAGATGCACTTAAGAGGGAAAAAAAATAAGTTTCCAAGGCAGACTGTATATAAAAAAAGAAAACACACATGATCCATTATTAAAAAGAGTTGATAAAAGAAGTGCACACCAAGAAAACAGAAAATTATAGATACAAAACCATTACAGTACAGTAACAGTACAGCAGGAGGTTATGCAACATTTACTGTCTTGAGCCACAAAACAAAGTTACAGAAACACAGGGTAAAAATAACACTCTTGCTTTAAAAATTAAGAGGTATTTTAAAATTTGTTCCCTGACATGCAAATTTACAGTCATTTTAACATTGTCAGCGGTAAAAGCAAACAAATGATTCCACATGGAAAATCTTTCATTTGGTTGGACATACTGAGCATACTGAGGGTGAGACACTAACTAATAAATACATAATTTCCAGGCAGGTCACTGAAAAGTTACAGCTCTTAGTTGGAAGAAAAAGTGACATTAATCATCTTGAGCTTGCTGAAAAGAGTGACTCTGAAAGATTTTCTGCTGTAAAATATAAGGTCAAAACAACTGTGTACGTGTAATTTTGGGAGAGCGACAAAGGGAAACTTGTGCCAAGTGGCCCGGCTTGGTGTTTTGGGTGAAAGGGTGCCCTCTACTGATGCTAAAGGTCAACAACAATAAGAAATATGTCACGATGTTTCATTGATGTAAAGTTTGAACAGCAGCTGTTTGTGAACCTTATTACGTTTAGACTGTGAGATTCACGCTGCACTTATAAAGCCACTGTGTTTCTTTTTTAATGAGGCACATGGGTGTGAAATCAGTGGGAAAGTTTAACAGCAAGCCATGTTGGTTTAGTGTCTGAACATCAGCATCGGCCTCACACGAGACGTTGTGAGGATAAACGCTAGTTCCACATCTGGCACCACTAAAAAATGTTACAAAAACATCAATGTTTACTAGTGCTCTCAGCAGAGGGTCCACGGGGGGTCACGCTTGCTGTCAGGGTGGCACTGGCCCGCCCCTCCTGCCCCCCCCCCCCCAACCGCCCCTGTCTCAGAAAGTATAATTGAATGTGTTCAAGTAACATTTGCCTGCGTGAAGAGCAGGACATTCTGCTCCTAACCTGAGTGGTTGCCTAAGAGGCCCTGTCAGGCCCATCATGCACAGGTTTGAACATGAATTATGGCTCGGAGTGCCCCACCCAAGGCCACCTAACCGTCTCATGAGGGCAAAGACAAATTTCCTCCCTAACACCGCCATCCCACCCATGGTAATGCACTGCTGAAACAGAGTAGGACCAACCGGGACATGCTGGGGGTTAAAAGGATGCGAACTGCAAACAGCTATACTTCAACAATCCTGTAACACAAAGTTACATTCACAACACTGTTTGCAGTTAACAGCTGACCTGAAATGACCAAAAAAAGCTCTGGCTTATTTTATCTGAAATATAAACTGTGTGAGTGCAATGTAGTTGAGGACGCTGAGACTGAATTGATCTGCATGTATGTCCTCTGCATCATTTCAAATTCAGAAATTTTCACCACAAAACAAAGCAATTTTATATTCACTTTCTTGTCAGTAAGCAGAAAGTTGGACATTTATTATTTCAGGGAGTGAGTGAGAGGAAGATGTTTATGCTGCTGATTGCACCATGGACATAGCAAACATGCAGCTTTCTGGCCTACTAGATTTAGCTAAGAACTAGTAACTTTTTACTTTGACTACTTTTGCTGTGCAAAAATACTGGTTACAATAAGGACTGCAGCTGCAGCTGATGCTGGTGGTACTTTTACATCACAATGTAAAACAGCTCATCAAATTGAAGTTTTAAGATGCAGTTGAACGAAGCTGTCCAGAAAGTTCTTTGGCGCGAGAAGCACCATGCAGCCCCGGTGCGCCTGCAGCCCTTCTCCCCTAATGTGCCTCGTTGTTGCAACAGGTCTCACTTGTTCTGCTGCAGGCGGCTTCCCTGCGAACCTCGGACACCCGACTCACTCGCCCACTTTTATGTCATGTGAGCTGCAGGGCCCTAAGCAGAGCTTCCCTTGTATAAATCTCAACCTGTGGCTCGAGCCATCTCATCAGCTCAAGACTGAAAACAGTCCAACAAGAAGAAAAATGCTGTTTATGTTCCCTATAAGTGGGAGGAATGGGTTGAGGCTATGATCACAACAGTCAAAAACAATGTGACAATCAAACGACAGAAACCTGACTACTTTACCTGTGACTGCAGCTCAGTGTTGACAGCGGGGCATGTAGTCACTAGCAGTGGTGTTTCTTTCATGTTATGCAATCCTGACAATGTGCCTCCATCTAACACTGCATTTCAGGGAGCTTGTGCAGCAACTATGTTCACACCTGAACACACAAACACAAAGAACGAGTCCTTCGTTTCCATCCAGCTGCCTGCAGGCAAGTGTTGAAACATGCAATCTGAAAAATGTGAATATTTACATAAAATGATTTATTACCAACAATTTATATCAAACAGATGCATGCTTTTTTGTGCAGCTCATGTGGTGCAAAACAGTTCAAATAGCATCATTTTGACAGGAAGGGGATATGATAGGTCAAATGTTATATGTGCGCTTTAAGTGTGAGAGTATTTTCCATGAACAGGAACACAAGTATTTTTGATACTGCCTGGGAACGTCCTTGCAACATTGTCAGGCCTACATCTTATATGATGTTTAGGGTGTTTAAACAAAGAGTGCATGCAGACAAAACCAAATAAAGCACTCATGGTTAGTTTTATATGACATGCATTTTGGCTTCTCCAGCAAAGGATTGAAACTAATCTGACGTCCGTGAACAGGAACAACAGGACAAATCTGACATCTATCCTGTGGTGATGCTTCATCAACTTATAGTAAAAACCAAAAGAGACATTTAATGGTTGCTTTACATACGTCTCCCCAGGGCTTCATTATCAGATCTGTGTATGTGATCAGATCTAAAAGACTTGGCGCAATAAAAATGTCCCTGCAGCAATACAAATTATTTATTCAGCAGTGTGTGAGAGCCAGAAAACTTGACATTGAGATCTCAGCATAAAAAGACAAGACTGACAAGTGTTTCACTATGTCAAGTCATAAAAGAAAAGACCTGTGTCTGAGCCAGAGTAACAGGTCTGAAGTCTTGAGGAAAGCTTGAGAACTTGCTGACTGGGCGACAGATGCACCATCAGAAGCAAGAGAAGGACAAGGTTTACAAAATGTTTGAATGCTTTGCAGAGGTGTGCCGCCTCTTCTTTTGTTCAAAGTATGCAGCGACTGAAGCCCTTGCTTCTTCAGGGGGTTGGAGGGGACGAGCTGCAGGGCGATCACGCAGCCCCAATCTGACCAAGGTCCCAATGAAGGAGAGTTAGAAGAATGTAATCAACAGTGAATGAAAAAGGAAGAGACCGTTGTGTTAAATCCAGAAATGTTCGGGGGAGGGGGGGACACATTGCAGCGCTCACCTCGCAAAAACCGTCCACAACCACCTTGAGGAGGTCGATCTGTTGACAGAGCTGATGACGTGCAGTCATCACATTGTCATTTGGCCCAGAATATGAATCATTGTGTTGAGGAAAAACAAAGCGACAAACAGCAGAAAGATTATTTATCAGGTCAGAGATGGTAAAAGTTGGCGTGAAAAATGCACAGGTCCGAATGTCACTCGCAAACTCACACTCAGTAGTTGTCAGCTCCACCTTGTCTGTTGTGCATTTTTGGCCATTCACACCATCTCAGGTTGGGCGTCCAGCCTGTCAGCAGGGCAAACTGGTTCAGCAGTGTGTCATTTTCCCCTCAAGCTGGCTGACGAGGTGTTCAGGCCACGCAGGGCGCCTGTCGAGTGGCTGCATACCTCTGGGGCACCCACCAGCTCGACCAATTGACTTGCAAGCATTTATCTAAGTTATGATCAGACAGAACTGAGCTGCCCAACCTTGGGGCAAGGCCCTCTCAGGAATATGTGTGTTGCTTTAAATTTGACATGTCCTGCTAATGTTTGTGAAAAATTTTTTTTTAAAAAAATGACAGTCCAGCTGACTGCAGCAGAGTTTCCTGCTTCAGCTCCTTTTTATCAGCCTGTGTGATCAGTTTTGAATATTAAACAGAGTTTTGCTCCTCTGAATTTGCTTTTTCGGTTGTTTCCATTAGTTCTTCGCACTGAGGTGTTGAGAATTTCTGTACAGATACAGCTCAACACTCACCACTGGGTGACTCATTTGCAAATCATGTGTGAAGAGCAGCGCCAGTTTGCTGCTGCTCTCCCCATCCTACTCATAGTCAGATTCAGGTGTTGATTCTTTGGTGCAGCCTTAATCTCTGATGTCCAGCTCTGATACAGATATGGGTGTGCACTTTGCACTGATGAACTCTGTCTGTTTGCAACTTTCACTTCAAGGAATGTTTGGGTGTGTCGAACTAAATTCTCAAGGACTTTCAGAAACCTTTGAATAGAAAAACACTCGGGCTGTGTTTGGACGTTTATGTTGAAAGGTAAAGTCTACAGATTATTTGGGCATAATTAATACAGCTATTTTATTGGTTTGATTGAAGAAATTTATCTGGTCTTATTCTTGTTGTCTACACTCACAATATTTCCTGCACACCTTAACTCAAACATTTGGAAATTGTACTTTTATCAAGGGCCAATGTGAAACCAGCAGAAATACCAATCAAAAGGGTCCCAACTACGAATTGAATTCGACCGTTAGGAAGCTTACATGACAGCAGACTGTAACTCGGTGCAAGTTTGCAGTTACTTTAAAATCTCTGTGGTCAACTCAAAGTTGGAGAAAGCTGAATTTGTGTCATTCACTCTTTCTTCAAGAGACACAGAACAAACAATGACTGCAGAATGGTCCATTTTAAAGAAAACTAGTGGAAGATTGTATAACTGTATTTTCTTTCTGTCCATTTATTTTTATTCTTCATTCCAAATTCAGAAATAGTCTCAATATCCAACTAGATTCCAGTATTTCTCTGTTGGACTCTCTCACCATGTGAATCCAGACCATGTGTCTACGAGGACTCAAGAGCTGATAAGCGGTGAGATTCATGCATCCTGTTGGCAGAACGTGGTTTATGAGCACGGGTTAATCATTCCCTACTATCAAAAGTGTCATTCTGAGGGTGTAATCCGAGCAAGGTGCTTGATGACACACTCCTACTTCTCTTTCACGTGTTCAAACAGGCCAGTGTGCAGGTTTTTGCCAAATACCCTGATGTTTAGATGGCACAACACTGCCGTGATGCTTTCCCTTCTGTATACTGTGACATTCGCAACGTTATCTTTATTGCTTCAACTCACTTGTTTTCACTGTGCACAAAATGGCGCACACTTCAAGTATTTAATGATGAGGTAGTGGTTGCTAGGCGCTGCAGTAATCATAACAAGCCATAGCAGCACATGTGATGAATGAACTATGGGAAAAAATAGCATTTTCACAGCAGGAAACACAGTCATTACTCCTCTCTATTGTCTTGTTGTTCCACCACACTCAGCATGACAGAGAAGTTATGCACTTATCCAACTGACTCAAAACTTCAAAAGAAATTAGCAAGCTTGTCTCTTGAATAGTTCAACACTGAAACCAACAGACTCTCTCAGGTAAAATCGCAGAGGGTGTGTCCACATAGTATCCGCTCCTTCAACGCAGCCATTCATTGACAGCACCTATAGATGTTGGAACCTGTTTGACTCCACTGCTGACTTTTCCATTCATGTTGTCTCACAGCTACACATGCGGCGCTGCGATTCATGAATTACCTCGAGAGCAACATTTAGTGTATTTATCATTGCTCAGTGGTTAAACTTTAGAATCGTTTTTTTTTTTTTCAGCTGGCTTTTTAGGAGACAGTCTGTGGGACGTCACCATGGGACCACTGATGGAGACTGCTGAACCACTGACTGATTGGGTGGGGTGGGGGGTGGGGGGCAAGAATGTGTTCACTGCAGGCGAAAACAGACAGACCTGCTCCAACAAGTAGTGGTTTTAACTGCCCAGCACAGCTTATACTGTTCACACTGAATAGTTTTGACACAAAACTCACACGATTAAACTGACTATTTAGAAGACTGATTGACTGATTAAACTGGGAATTTAGAAGTAAGTCAGGCACAAAAGATCAACAATTTAAGGGATCTGGAGGGATGCAGGTTTGTTGTTAAAGGAATGAGTGCGATGTGATCCAGTTGGCCCTGAGCAATGCATTCATGCAAAAGATTTTACAGCTCTTATCATAACAAATGTCAAGTGCAGTGCAGTCAGCTCTCATGCATATGACATGAAAGTCAATGAATAGTTTAAGTTTCTAGCACACTCCTGCAAAGCTGCAATTTCTCCATCCGCAAAAAAATGTCTAATAAGCCAATGATCAGATTTTAATTATAAAACCATGCCTTGCTATTCTTTATAGTTAGACATTGGTGACGTGCACCAAATCCCATCCTTCTCATTGGTATTGGTGATCCAGTCCTCCCTCTGTGTCCGGCGAATTTCATAGCAACGTCATCCAGCATCATCCCACTGAGGGATGAACATCAGCTCACCCAGACGTGCTCGGAAAAGTTGAGAGCGCCCCGGTTATGTGTACAGCTGATACACAATGAATGCTGCTGAGAAGACTGTTTTTTCAAGGTTGCCTGTTACATTAACTAGTCTAAATCATAGAAACGCTGATGCTAGAGTCTAGTTAACCGTCTGCTTCCAAAATTGTAGCAAAGAGCCCGGCCATTACTGACGCTCTCTGTGGAAATAAAGCTGTGGTGTGTTCAGCTCCTCCAACTGATTCAAAGATGCTGCTGTAAAACTCATCTTATCTTTGAGCTTCAATCCAAGATCAGTTCATTAAAGTACCCGATGTGACAGTGCTGCCAATATTATTAGGAACTATAGGCCACAGTGCTGATGCAGAATGCTAATATTAGCTATTAAGGACTGAACATCACTTGTTGTCTGACAAGAAAGCCATCAGGACCTCATCAGCATCCCAGACAGGTTTTGTAATCCCAAACTTATCGATGCCCATACCTGTGTAGGCGACTCGACTCCATTTCTGGTGGACAACAAAAGCACAAAAACAGTCATCCCCATTCCTCGACCTGCATGCTTATTGGCTGTGTTCATTTTGTTTCCACTGGCCCCTTGTTTGATTGTCTCTGTTTTGTGGCATGTCACTGCAGCTCTGACAGGCCATCCATCAGTTCCTTCAAAGGTCTCGGAAACACGTTCTGAATGTACTCAATCATCGTTTGTCATCACAGACAAAGTTTGCAAATGATTACTATGGCACAACAAGCGATACTGCCGACACTGTTGGTGACATCACGTAAAAGCAGGTGTTTTCAAACGCTCGCTCACACTCGCAAATCACTCTGCTGCAAAGTTTTTATGCGGCGAGACACTTTAGATGATCTTCCCTGTCTGACAATGAGTTAGTCATCGAGTTCGACCGCAGACTGGGCCGATGTTCCCATGGCTGATTATGTGTGTGTGTGTATGTGTATGTGTGTGTGTGTGTGTGTGTGTGTGTGTGTGTGTGTGTGAATTCCAAACAAGGTTTTAAAGTACAGAACTGTAAATGGATGAGAAGTGTGTTTAGCCTTCCTCTGTAATGCAACTGAGCTTGTTATTAGCTGATGGAGCTTCACCAGTGTTTTGGTCACAAACTTGTACTTGCTTGGGGGCGTAGCTTTATTGTAAGTCAAGCCCGCAAAGGTGTCTGACCATTGCCTCCCTGCCACGGCAACAACAAGATGCTGCAATTTTGGTAACGAAACAACTGAAATTTAAACTCGAAAGAAACTAAAGGAAATTCCTCCAAAGTGAGAGGGGGCTGAAGCTGCTGCACAGGTTTCTGCACCTCAGGCAAAGCAATAAAAACTTCCCTTGAAAATTGTGAAATTCCTTGTTTTTTTCATTGAAAACTCTTTTACAATTGCTGGGCGTGAAGTTCCAACTGTCACTAGCAACAAAAAAAAAGTAATTTTTCATTTTTACAACTGAAGCAGATGTTGTTCATGGACCCATGGAGCAGCGAGAGAATGTGAGATGCTGTGTTAAAAAGGAGGACGGAGGACCTTCACTCATATATCTGCAGATTTATTCTCAGATATAAGAAATCCAACATGTTATTTACCTTCCAAGAAATATTACAGTATTTACATACCAGAAGTAGCAGGACACCAAATGTTGATCACTTGATGTGGTTTGAACAGACATGTGACCGTTCGCTACACATCTGAGCCACAGATGAACCCGTGATGCACTGATCTGAACTACTAACCACAAGAACTGTCCTCAAATCTGACTGTGTAGCACAGTAACAGTGTTTAAATGCTTCCCGCACGCTCACAGCCTGATTCGGCTTTCCGCATGGTTGCCCATCCAAACTTTCAGTATGAGGCGAAGTCTGAGCAGCCACACCTTCTACGCTGTAAAGCACTCACACCCAGTTTACACACACGACGGAACCATAAAAACAAAGCCACAAAGTAGCTTACACTATGGTTGTTATTAGTTCAATGCAAAAAAAAATTCAGCTTGTTTAGTCCTGAGATGATCTGAAAGTTTTGTAAAAAATGAATGTAACTTGTTGATGTTACAGAATTTGAATCATAACTTTGGAAATTTAAGTTAAAAAAAGGTTTCCAGTCTCCAGACTTTGACACAATTTCTTGCTCTGGAAATAATGGGAGGTTTCTGTGAGGAAGCCAACCAGTGAAGGAGGGGAGCAATCAGGGAGGAGACCAGAGACTGTTAGGGTAATGACAGGGTTGTCACTTTCACTCATTCTTTCTTTTTAAAGAATTCTTTGTCTTTCAGAGAAAAAATTCTCCCTAGGGGTGGTCGACCTCAACAAGTTTTCCTCAAACTGGTGAAAGACGTGAAAACCTCTGTTGAGTAAGTGGAAGTGTTGAATAAGAGGACAAGCTTGAAATGTTTGTTTATGTGCATCCACATTATGCACATGACTGCAGAAATGAATGAAACCCTGAAAAACCAAATATACTTTTCAACTGAGTTGATTCAAACATTTGCAGGATGATAATTTCCACTGACAGTAGGCACAATGCAAGCTCATTTACAGGTGGATGCAGCATTGTTACTCGCTGTATGAACCAACAACCTGCACTGCGCCCCACCCAGTCACACACACTGGTGCATGATAAAACTACGACTCAGGATGCAAACATCTCGCAGGGCTGCTCCCCACCACCCTCAACTTGACCAGGCCTGAGTTTTTTGAATTATGAAGGCTGTGACCGACGACATTTTCAAACAAGCATGGACAGAGCACGAAAGCGATAGCAATCTGTACCGAGGCTTCATTCTTGCCACGGTGGCAACGGGATTTTCTACAGATTCTTGGCCCCTTGCTGATCGGCTGGAACCACGCCACACCTAATCCATGTTTATGGAGCTTCTTAGTCAAACCTCTGTTCAAACCAGGTGCCTGCGCCTCACCCTGCTTGCCCCTCGCCATTGTGTCATTTGATTTACAGCAGTTATGTGGCACCCAAGTATGCGCGCTGAGTGTTGCTGTTGAAATATGTCACAGCTTGAGCAAGGGCAGTGAGAGAGTCACAAATCCTGGCCTGCACAGCTGTTTACTGAAGAAATACAGATTTTAATAAAAACATAATTCTAAAGCCATCAGAAGTCCCAGGAAATAAAACAGCAACAAACAATTCATAGATGGTTGGTGGACAGAGGAGATTGATGGTTTAGAGTAAAGTTCCACACCATGGTAGAAATTAAAGACATGTGCATGTGAAAAGTTGGGGAAGAATGAAAACGAATGCAGGCCTCACCTGGTGCAGAGGAGGAGAAACAAGTGTGCTTGTGTGTTTGGCTGTGGACAGAAGTGGGTGTGGTGTGTGGAGGGTGAGAGCGCATGCCGAATCTGCAGCAAACACCAGTGATTCATCTGCAATTTTTCACGAGGGCAAGATAAAAAAAAAATAGTGTAGCTTCACACTTTGCACTTGGAGCAGAAGAAAAAATGGTTGTGAGACAACTTTTTGGCACTGGTGAAGATTCGTTTTCAGTCTCTGTTGTAAAGAGTTTAATAATGGAGACAGCCTGAGGCGTTCCTTTTCATTCAACTTTTTTGTGTGTCAGGAGCCACACTTCACTCAGACTGTTGACCTGCACACGCGTAAATTCCAAACATGTTTTGATTTTGCCGATTTGCGTACAAGTTGCAGTGATGAAGCAAGACTTTATCTAAATTTAACAAACCAGTAAAAATCCTTTGTCCCTGCAGGCTGTCCAGCTGATCTGCAGGGGGTTGACTCAGCATGTTGAAGGTGGTCAACTTTGACTGGTCAGTCTGGCAGAGCGAGCATGTGTGATGCTGGTTAGGCTGGTTACCAGCTGCACGGGCCTGTGTTGCTTTTCCAGTGTCTGTTTGAGGCCTTTCATTGTTCACAACAACAGTCTCACTACTTTATTCCTCGGGATGATTCATATCAATGGTTGAGTGTTAGAAGTAAGTATAAGTTACTACTGAGTTGTGTGTTGAGAGGTTTTAGCATAAAGTATGTCACATGGTTTGGCTTTGTTGTGTTCTATCGATCACTGAGGTCTTTTTCTTTAACAGCTCTGATCTGGGTACAGTTAATACAGGAACAGTATACTCTAGCTGAGCGTCATCCCATGACTGCCCCTCAGATGTGGACAACTTGGCCCCTAAATCTCTTCAGCTTGCATAGTCAGGATGAACCTGTTTTCTTGACGGACACTAAAAAACCCCCAAAAGGTTTCAACTCTCTTGAGATGAGAGAACTTTTCTGAAATAAAAGGAGCTGCATGTGCGATGATGCTAAAATCAGAGTTGGTAGATTTGTTTTAAAGACAAAATAAGTGTTTAATTTTTCTTTAGTAGCCTTCACTCACCAAACTTATCTCGGTGCTTTGTTTTTTGATAGGTTGGTGAAAATCTGCCTGTTACCATAGATTACATGGTGCTTCTCTATGAACTATTTCTGTTGCAGAAATAGATCATAGTAAATATTGAATAATAACCTTTATGGTCCCTTTTGCATTTATTGACATTCTGATTCGAAGGTTTTGGTAAATAAAATGTGAAAAGTCAAAAGCAGTCATGCAGAGAAGTGACCCCGACTGACTGTAACACATGAAGACGAACTGTTGAATTCTGAGAATAGTTTTGAATCCTTCAGGCTGATGGAAGCAGGACAGGGAGTACCTGAATATCTGCAAGATACTTTAATGCACCGTTATGCCTGTGAGACAGATACCAAAGATTAATCAGCCTCTATCATTCAAGGATTCAAAATCACAGAAACATGAAGCAACAAGGTTTTTCTGTTGATCTTTCAGCCACTTTTTGCCACAGAAGGAAGAATAACTCCTTATATGGAAAGATTGAAAGCTGAATCATTGTTTTCTTTACTGTTTGTCAGCGACTGGTTACTCACAAAAGGATTGGATGAAAAAAAATTGGTTCATTTTCCAGATTACGCCAAAAAGTTGATTGCTTTACTTACAAAAAGATCTACCACGAAAAATGAAGTTTCAATTTTTTTTTCTTTATGCGGTGCTATTGTGTGCGATCAGACTTTTGAAGGTCTTTTCAGGGTTCTTTCCTGGTATAATCTATTTTCCAAAAAAAAGCACGACAATGATTACATTAATTTAACTTCAGAACGTTATTTGAATAAACTTGAGACACTTTAAAGAGTTGTTTTTTTCTTACATAATCAAATTCTTTGCTCCACTTCATTTTCACTGCTCTTTCTCTCCCTTTCCCTTGAGCCTGTCCTGTTCCAGGGTGTGTCTTGGCTTATCTCCTGACAATCCCTCCCTACCTGTTAAACAGGGTTGGCCACTCCTGTCATTGAGAGCCAGAGGCCTGTGGGCCGAGGTGGTGGGGGGCGGAGGGGGCGGCCTGCCGGCAAAAGTGAGAGGACAGGTTCCTGTGGGCGAGGAAGAGGATCCTCCCTCTTCCTCAGCCCAGCCATAAAAGCAGGGAGAGTCCTGCAGTGAGACACTCAGAGGGACTCGGCTCTCCTTTTGAAGCTCACCTTCAGCTCTCCTCTGCTCAGCCAGTCGGCAATCTTCAAGCGCCCCCAGAAACATGGAAAGAAAGGCAATGTCAGTCACTTACTCCGGCAGCCGCAGGTCTGTCGGCCCAACTTCCAGCTACACCGTGCGGAGATCGACTGTGAACAGTGGTGGTTTCGGTGGCGGCCTGGGCGCCGGCTTCGGCTCTGGCTCTTCCTCCGTCAGCTACCGTCAGAGTGTTGGCAGCGGCTTCGGTGGGTTCTCTTCAGCCAGCCAAGGAGGCATGATGGTCGCACCACCAATCACCGCCGTCCAGGTCAACCAGAGCCTTCTGGCCCCTCTGAACCTGGAGATTGACCCCACCATCCAGGTCATCCGCACCCAGGAGAAGGACCAGATCAAGACCCTCAACAACCGCTTCGCCTCCTTCATTGACAAGGTTGGTCTTCTGCCTGTCTTATTTGATTTGCAAGGCAATGTCAAGATAAGTTCAGAAAGTAGCAAGTGCATCATGTGACATATTGACAGCAACTTTTTCTTGACGATGAAGTGCCGAGCACTGCTCGGTGCAAGCCTGTTTTATTGGCCACTGCTGATACAGCAGGGAGTTGTCGATCTTATCTCGGCGCGTTACAACATTTGCCCATGTGAGAAGTCCCCCTTTGAGTCCAAAATCCTCCTCAAACAGCAGGCTTACAGCTCTGTCTCAGCCTGTTGGAACCGTCTCACCTCTTCCCTAAACCTACAGAGTGATAATCTCACAGTCACTTGGCCATTCCTCACTTGGTAGACAGGTAGAGTGCAGAAGGGTCCGCCTGCACCGTGCCCACACAGTTCAAAGTCTGCCATTTGCACATTGCACATATCACCCGGTTGTTAAGGGTGACATGAACGCTAAATACAGAGCTGTAACTCACCTTTTGTTTGCTCGTGAAGCTATAATTACACAGCAGGCCCCAAAATATTCGCCAATTTGCTTCATGTGCAATAAGACTTTAAATACTATCATTTGGCTCTCAGACACACTGAACAAAGTACTCATTTCATTATACTCCACCGCTTTGTCTCCTGTGGTTTATCAGCCACACCTAGTTTTTTTCCCTTTATGACTGGAAAGACTGTGAGGCTTTCACAGCTCCCAGGATGAGTCATAACCAAATAGGAGACACAATAGATGAAACATCCAAGGCCACACACATGTTGGCAGAACATCTGTATAGGCTGCAATAGTTGAATAAAGAAGTAAAGATGGCTATTCTCACATCAAAGAGTAAAAAAAACAAGCAGTTATTACACCTTTTACAACTTGAGGTCAAGCATGCTAACAACTGATTTCAGGAGTTGCAGTTGTTAAAACTTGGGTGTGGCATTTCAGAGAGATATGGAGTGATACACACTCATGCAGCTAAGGTCAACTTACACCTGATTTCAGGAATGGCATGCCCTCTGAAAAACCTTTTTGCATTCGTCCTTCCTCATTTAAACAAAAGGTTTTCAATAACAAATTAGAGGGAAAAAAGACTCACGGGGGAGAAACTGAAAAACATACTGACACTGTTTTTTTCTCCTTTTTGTTCCTCTGCAGGTCCGTTTCCTGGAGCAGCAGAACAAAATGCTAGAGACCAAGTGGAGCCTCCTGCAGGAACAGACCACCACCCGCTCCAACATTGACAGCATGTTCGAGGCCTACATCGGCAACCTGCGCAGACAGCTGGACGGGCTGGGCAACGAGAAGGTCAAGCTGGAGGGAGAGCTGAAGAACATGCAGGGTCTGGTGGAGGACTTCAAGAGGAAGTGAGTGTCGGCAGGAGACTGTGACAAAGGCCCGGGCGTCATCTTTGTTGGGCTGAGGTAACATGCCACCTTATTTTCAACAGGTACGAGGATGAGATCAACAAACGCGCTGGTGCCGAAAATGAGTTTGTGCTGCTGAAGAAGGTGAAAATAATCCCCAGGCGGCCTTCAAGGACTCAGTTTCTGTTGTGACAAGTTATAACCTGTACATGCTTGTTTGTATGTGCTTCCAGGATGTTGATGCTGCTTACATGAACAAGGTGGAGCTGGAGGCCAAGGTTGATGCTCTTCAGGACGAGATCAACTTCCTCCGGGCCATCTATGAGGCTGTGAGTACACTCTTCAGTATCCATCCAATTAATCATCCCACAGCACCGTTTTAACAGCTTGAGTTTAACTTTATTTTCTAGAAATAATTGGTTGACCTTTGTCGAAATCTAATATTGTTTCTGCAGGAGCTGCGTGAGCTGCAGGGCCAAATCAAAGACACATCCGTCATCGTGGAGATGGACAACAGCCGCAACCTCGACATGGACTCCATTGTGGCTGAAGTGCGCGCCCAGTATGAAGACATTGCTGCCCGGAGCAAGGCAGAGGCCGAGGGCTGGTACAAACAGAAGGTCGGTGCCTCAGTTTCTCCACATGTCAGCAACAACACCCCCATCCAATCGAGTTTTGTTCATAAAGTATCGCCTGTTTATTGATGAAGTATGAAGAGATGCAGACCTCTGCTGGTCAGTACGGTGAAGACCTGCGCACCACCAAGGCTGAGATCTCTGAGCTGAACCGCATGATCGCCCGTCTCCAGAATGAGATCGAGGCTGTCAAGGCACAGGTGAGTTTGGAAGGCTCCAGAAAGACAGGAACCAGATGACGATGATGTAGATTCTCGGTCACCACTCAATTATTTTTTCTTGGTTTCCACAGAGGGTCAACCTCGAGGCTCAGATCACAGAGGCTGAGGAGCGCGGTGAGCTGGCAGTGAAGGACGCCAAGCTCCGCATCAAGGACCTGGAGGAGGCCCTGCAGAGAGCCAAGCAGGACATGGCCCGCCAGGTGCGCGAGTACCAGGAGCTGATGAACGTCAAGCTGGCCCTGGACATCGAGATCGCCACCTACAGGAAGCTGCTGGAAGGAGAGGAGACCAGGTGAGACAGCCACAGTGACCTCGGTTCATCTTTGAAGTGCTCATAGTCTCCACATGAAGCACTAATCGTTCCTTTTCGCTCCATCAGACTGGCCACCGGAGGAAGCAATGCAACCATTCACGTGCAGCAATCATCTGGTGGTAAGTTTCTGCTTTCTAAAGCCTAATCAAACATGCTGATGGACAAGAATGAGCACTGACCACTTTGTTTGTCCTCGGTTGCAGGTTTCTCCAGCGCCAGTGGATCTGTTGGATTCGGCTTTGGCGGCGGCAGCAGCAGCCTGGGTGGTGGCTACTCTGGCGGTTCCTCCATCTCCAAGTCGTCCATCACAACAACCAGTGCCAGGAGAGTGTATTAAAAAACGAGAGCCGTCCCTCTTTCCCTTCAGAAACTCTTGAATTTGTGTCAAATCTGATCCCATTTATGGTGCTATCCCAAACACATAAACATGTTCAAGAAGAGAGCTTAATACGATGAAAAAGAAAACAAAATAAACAACTGGCAACTTTTCTCTTTGTTCCTTATGACCTTTTTCACGAGTTTCTGAAGGCAAACATGCCCTAAAACACACAAGGGCCCAGTCAGTGAGCAAGACTAGACATCCTGTGTGTCCGCACTGACAATCAATACAAATGGATACAAGAAAGGTAAAGACAGAGCGTTAAAACTAAGCAGGGAGAGCATCCACAGGGCCGTGTTACTCTGGTAACTTGGACACTTTTTGCACTGTGTCAGCAGTGAAAGAACAAAGACCACCTCAATCGTCATGGTCAGATGGAGTCTCCATGTTTTACATTAAAACACAGAGTAACAGAAAAGGAGTGAGTCAATGACCCAAAAGCTACACGAGAGATACATGATGTTGAAATTTTAGATGTTTACAGTGGAAAGCTGATTGGACACTGTCTCCCGCTTTTGTAGTGCTCTGTTTGATGCTTCACTGTTCAGTTTTCCCTCCCGTTGCCTTCAAAAAAAGTACGATGATGAAACCAGATTTATTTGCAAGACCTTTTCCAGGCAGCATGTCTAATGGATGTTGCAGCAAATGTCATGATATAAACCAGAATGAAATAAATCTGAGAACACAAAGGGCTGCGTCTCATCTCTGTGCACGAAGGACATTGAGGCCTCGGGACAGATGGCTGTAAAAACAAGCAGACAAGCTTCACTTGGGGGCAGTGCTGCACCGCCGATCAAATGGCTGGTGGGTATTGCAGTGAGACCTTTTCATCTTCAGTGCCAATTTAAACAGAATATGAAAGAATGATTCATGAGGGCTTCATTATCCTGTGAAGGTGATCCATTAAAGCCTGAATGAAAAACACAGAAAAGAAAATCTTTTATTTTTTTTAGTGTTTCTGGTTTTTGTAGCTCAAATCTTAGTGTTCGAGTTTCATTTCTAATCAGCTGGCATGTATGGAGGTGAAAGGGTATCACCTGGTTTTATTACACGCTCTCTTTGATATTGTTTTACAGTCTATATTAGTCAGCACTGTGAACTCTGACTACCTTAAATGGAGAAGGCTGCATCCCAGAGAAGGAAGGATGTTGGCAGAGACACGTTCAACAAGCGCGTCCTTGCTTGAAAGCAACTTGGCTTTGATAGACTGAAAGAGTGGAACGTATCACTCTAAATAACACTCCTGTAGGTTGAGCAAGGTACAACAAGTAGATGGGATTTGTTCACTTACATGTGTGAAAGGATCCAACTGGCAGACAAGCTTTGCATACAGCCACCTGTGCATGTGGCTCATTGTCACCATGCACTGCCGGCCACAAGGAGGCAAATGAAGCCAGCCAGGAGGTCACGATTGTCACCTGATCGTCGCGCAAGCAGACACAGGTGCCACACAAAAACGATAGATCGTGTGTCACTGCCCTATTTGCGAGCCTGTTCTGTACAATATTAACATGTAACCACGATACAGTGCCAAGGTTATTCACCTGTAACATTTTTCTCAGCCATAAACAGTGTGTTTTTTTCATCGTGTATCCTGCTCTGTTGGCACGAGTGGAGGAACCACCCTTATTTCCGTATGACCCGAGGCTCAGACTACTGGCAGCGAATGCATGAATTGTTGACTCTGCTCTAAAAGAGATTAAAGGGAGACAACCTCGTAAAAATAATCGCAGCCACACGCGAGATGTTGAAGCAGTAACCATTCATGCTCCCTTTAATCCAGTGTTACCAAAGCTACTACTCAGACGTGCTTCGCGTGGCGTCATGGCGGATGACTGGATAAAATACCTGTCTCGTTGGGATCGTAAATGTAAATGATGTTTGTCTTGCGGGCAAGCCGGCAGACTTGACTCAAACGCAAACCTGTTATTCGATGCACAGGTTCAATAATTGTTTGTTCAGTCCCCCCCCCCGACTGAAACTCTGTCACTTTGCAGCGGCCTCGCAATCAGGAAGCGTCCGTCTGGACAATTAGGACACTCAGACAGAATCAAAAGGCACCAATGAATATGCATCTGCCACAGCGTATGATAACACACGGCGCATTGTGTTCAGCTTGACAACACAACAGGGGCTCCAACAGCAAGTACTTGTTCTTACATTCTCCTCACAGTCTGTACTATATACAAGCAGTTTGTCCTTGAGGAGCATCAGTGGGCAGGTTGTCAGAAATTTCTCTGTGTCAGCAGCTCTGTGCAAGAAACAGGTACTGCTCCCCCCGACCCCCAACAACTCGGCCCTTTCTCGACAGGACAAAAACCTCCTCACTGGGGGAAAACTTAGAATATCATCACTGACTAAGATGATTTGGGAATTGAGAATTGCTTTTTTGCAAATTACTAAATAAAACAAATGAGAAAATTAAAACAAATAAAAATCTTCACATTGTGAGTGCAGCATTTCTCTGCTCAAACAAATTTGCAGTTTGTGGTTTCAAGACAATCTCTGTCAGAAGTTTGACATCATGGATTATGATCAGACAAACCACAACTATTACAAGTCACACATTTAAGCCTGCACAATTATATGCTTTGGCAAATGGTTCGGGAGCTCAATGTGGAAATCCTTTTCCCCTGAGGACAAAAGACAACTCCCTCCTGATTCATGCTGTCTTTGAACACATCTGTGAGGTAAAATCAAAAGTATTTCAACTTGAAGTAATTTTCTTAATATGTCAGTTCTTGTGTCATATTTTTGTACATCTAAAGCAAACAAAGAAATATCACATTTAAATGACGCAAACTGAGCGGTAGACAAATCACTCAAACACTTTATGGATGATGTTCCTGTCGTGGATCTGATGTTCAATGAGCACCTGTGATCTGAATCCCAGTGAGGCAAAGTTAACCAGGAGGCCAGTCCTCTGTTAGAAAATGACCTTTGTTTTCTGGACCCTCGCTGCTGCGTGACGATGCACATTAATGAGCCATCCACTCCACACCTGGGAGAAATTCCCTTGGAGTGATTGAGATGATTGGCCTCACTCTTAACCTGAGCCCAGCACCACGATCAATGTATATCATACCTTCCCGTGCGTGCGTGCGTGTGTGTGTGGGGGGGTTATAAGCACTGTGGCCACATCCAAAGTACTGACACACAAAATAAGGTAAATACTTAATATGCACAACTTCATTTTAACCCTAAATGTCCCTGTTTGTGTGTAAGACTGATGTGGATTGTTCTTATCCATCTGTGTATAAACCTCATCCTGTCTATCAGATTGACAGAAATGACAGTGTATTGAGGTGTTGAGTGTGTGTGTTGGCTTTGTTTGTATGTGATGTGTGTCACCACAGCCTGCTGCAGTTTACTGGGAGTGTGTGTGATGGGCCCATGAGCCCCCCCAAAGAGACTGACACAGTATAAACTGTGGAGCGAATGCAAGTCTAAATTTGCTCGCTCCTCATTGCTCAGTCGCTGCATTTGATCAATGCCTGATTCCATAATCAGTGACACTGATTGTTTGGGCATTGTGCTGTGTAATGCTTCCTGGAAAGATTAAAGGTTTATTATTTGTCCTCTCAGCAATGACAGACAGAAGCAAGTCGTCAAGGAGAGTGGAGTCGCTCTATTTCTCTCCCTCTCTAGGAATATACATTCATCCTGCAAACAAAGGTATGAAAACAAGCAGTGTTCAAATGTGCTAAAGGAAAATAAATATCCCACACTCACAGGGGAACTTGTAAAATTGTGATTTTGATCAAATTGAGTGAAACTCCATTTAAAATTCAGTCTAATGAAGCGGTGCCCGACAAGGGAATTGCTTTTTGTGTTGCATTCTTAAATGTCCCTCTGGTAAGTTTTTTCTGTCATCAGTTCGTACAACAAAATGACATACAGCACGAGTGTAATGTGACAGAATGTACTCACTCGCTGATGGACGGGCTGCTTTACATTAGTGCTGTGGCAGCATCCCCCCCTGCCCCCCACCCCCGGTGATGTGTTGTAGCACCTGTCTCATGTCCAGACACTGCAAAACTTCAACAGGAGGAAATTTTTTGTGCTCCCTCATTTCTGCCTTTAGGAGAAGAGTCTCTTGTTGCGGATTTCCTTGGTGTTCACTTGAAATTTGATGGAATTACGACACATTCGCATTTGAAGCAATGAAATCATTACAACAGTCATGTTTTCATGTCTTTTCCCAGCAGTTTTCCGTCTTTTCTGGACTTTGAAACAATGACAACTGATTCACACTTCTTTCCTTTGGTCCTCCGTCCCATGGAGTGGCGAGTAACACTCGCAGCCCACTCCACCGAAGCCCACTGCATGGCGTGCATTAAAGTAACTCCCCCAGTGTTTGCTTATGTGTCCGACAGAGATATTTCTTCTCTCCACAGGCACTGCCTCGGCCCTCAGTGGCGGAGCATCGCTGGGTTTGAGCGATGGTGCTGTGAGGCGGGACAGACGGACGTGGGGAGACAGATTGCCTGTGCCAGGACGCCCACCCCCTCCTATTCAGGCGGTGGGAAATGATAGATGCCCGGACTAATTTTAAACTCTGTGAGCTAAATTTCTCTTACCAGAGGCAGTGATGGGTAACTGGGGCACAGCTGGAGGGTCTAGATAAGACCTGCACTCACCTGTGTCTCCATGCCTTCAGTGCTCTGTTAACGGCCAAGCAGGGTGAAAAAATAATGTAACAATGGAACTGTGATAATGACGATTGATTGGATGAAGTGGGCAGTTGTTGAGGGTAGGAGGTGCAGTTGTACAAGCAAGTGCAGTTGTCCAGATGTCCTGTACAGATACTGCAAGTAAATCCTCCCCCTCAGCATCGTTCCTGGTTATTGTGCACTGCAGCAGCGATGTTCACCCAAGACATAAAAGTTTGATTAGATCACACAAAGAGGTTCAGGCTGTGATAATAAGATTGCCAAAGTAATGAACTCTGTGTTTGGCCTCAGTCAACCGTCTTTCTCTCAGTTGTTCCACAGAGTGGAATGCACCTCCCACAGTTATCCAGAAACTTTTGGTGTCTTTTGATGTCTACTTCTGCATGAACATCAATAAACATCTGGAACATTTCTCCGCAACCTCAGACTGAACCATCTCCACGAAGGTGAAGTTTCAGCCCTCAAGTTGTGTCGTTTGCTGTGTGAACGAGATCTGACTTCCATTGTGGATTTCCCAAACACAAATTTGTGTAGGAGAAAAAATTTTAATGCAGTTTTGACGTGCTGAGCTTTGTGGAAAGTGGCTGTATGGGCTCATTTTCACACAAATCAATGGGCTTGCTGCTGTTGATTGGTGTCTTGACTTTGCAATCTAGTGCATGAATATCTCTATCAAGAATGAAGCAACAGACTCTGCATGACAATCCTACGTCGGCAAAAGTAATGGGAGCTTTATGCACTTTGAGCTCTCTGAGGGAGGGGGCTCACCTCAGGCAGAGAGAAGAGCAAAACTCAAGTTGATTTACAAGCGATCCACATGTGGAAGTTTTCCAGTTTCTGGGGAAAGTAAATTATTCAAATGGCGGTTTGGTGATTTTCTGCCTTCAGCCCTGCCAGTGCCAGTCAGACCACACTGAATGATTCACAATAAACAAGTAAACTGAACAACAAAACAAGATCTGCTCGCCATGTCCTCTCTGCACTGAGCCAGTGGGTCCGTTCTGTCATAGTGACGGAGGATTCACCCTAGCACCTGTGAATTAAAGTGGTCCTTCAGCTCGCTGGAGCTTGCCGGTGATCATGGCCCCGTCCTGCTGCCCCGCTTGTCCGATCACCTCAGCGCAACTTCCCGGCTGAGCTGCCTGCCAACAGCTGACGGTGTGTTTAAAGGAGACAAATGAGCGCTGACCTTATCAGAGGTAATTTATAGCCCGGGACGGAAGTTGGGTGATTGTTCTGGGTTTTTCATTTCCCCATCCTGCCATGGCAGAGATGTTATATGGCAACGCACGGGGGAAAACTCCTGGTGTGAACAAGATGACCGTCAGATGTATGTTCAGATGTGAAGGAGTCTTCAGAAAGTTGTTGCTTCATGGAACAATAAACTAAAACGCTTCTAGGTCAGCTGCAAGAAGGAGATGGCGAAGGGGGGCCACAGGGGGCCGATCAGTCAGTCCAAGCTCACGACAGGAAAGTGTGTGATCAGTCCAAGTGTATACTGAGCCTTTGCTCTCCTAAGTTGTTTTACTTTGAACCACAATTTCTGCTTCGCTAAAATACCCTGATTTCCAACTTTGCACAATAAGCCCTGTGACTGGGTGTGAAAAGCTGTTCAGTTCTCGTGAATATTAGCAGAGGGAGGTGTTGTTATAGGAGGACGTGACCTTTGGAGCCTGTTACAAATGCTGTGAGTCATTTGGTTTGTACAAAGGCCAATAACCAGCCAGTTACTTATAAATCAGTGGAGGAGGAATGATTATTAGTTGGGTGAAAACACTCAAGCACATGTTCGAGAGTGTCCATGATGGCTTATTTTATGAAAATAGACTTTCTTGATGTCAACAGAAGTGCGTTGGTGTGGGAAAGGTCAGGCTCGGGTCAGGGCAGCGTTTGAACGGTCAGTGGGACCAGCTGGAGATCCGGCGCTGTCAGCATGATGAGTAAACGCAAATCAGAGACAGGAAACAGTGTCACATTACACTGGCTGGTAAGCCATCGAAGGATGATAGACGTTGGGTTTCCTTTCAAGAAGTCTCTGAATGTGAACGAAGCGTTGCTGTGATCCTGTGGCCTCTGGCGAGGTGACTGCAGGAAGATATTGTCCTCTCTTGAGACAAACTTAGCACCTCCTGCTTTTTAAGGACATCTCATCAGAAAAAGAGAGAGACAGAGACAGAGAGGCCAGAGCACCTTGTGTGGTGATGGTGGGGTTATGAAAGACTAATGGGTTGTCAACAGTGGTGGTTTCTGACCCGGGGTCCAAGCCAAAAGCTTTACAGAAAACACTGTCACCGAGCTTTCTCTGCAGCTTTCAAGATTTACTTCCCTGCTGCCTGTAAAGAACATGCTGGTTTTAACAATCTAAATTGAAAACTGCTGGAGGGGAAAATGATAGTGTGTCACAGGGAGGGAGGTGGCAGGAGTGGAGGGGGCCGTAAAGAGACAGCGACAGGCCGATGTGTTGGCACCCATCAGGGAGAAATGATTACCTTGGTTAGGGGGAGCAGAGAAAGGAGAGGGGGGGGCGCACGCACGCACAAAAACACACATGCACGCACGCATGCACACACGCATGCACGCATGCACACAAACAGCTGAAACTCAACCCTTAGCACTGCTGTTCTTTTCGAGAAGTTGCGGCAGTGTTTATGGAGACAGAGAAATAAATCTTGAAACTTCATCTCATTGATTGTTTATGCAGTGACTGATGATGAGCCGCAGCGAGTCCGTTGTGTCCTTAAAGCAATGAGAGGCTTCGAGGACCAAAATTGCTGAACAGTCACATCTTCATTTGAAAAATAGCTTCCTCTTGTTTAGGACTGTTTGTCTCAAAGGCTTCACAGCTGGCGACATATTTACTTGTACTTTCATTAATCCTTCAACACATTGCGTGGTTGAGTTTTAGCCTGTGAAGCTGACTCCCTGTAACCAAAGTTTGGCTCGACCAGATCTAAATAATCTCATCAGAGCCTCTTTTATTGTTTATGATAGCGCAACAACAAAGTAGCGTGAACTAGCTCACCCTATGTGCTCCTGTTTCAGATCCATTGAGCTGTGGTGACCCGCTAGGGGAACCGAATGCTGGTTTTTGATCAGCTACAAATATAGAAAATCCATTTGTTCTCCTGTGACCGCACAGCATCAGTCATACGGACAGTCTCGGTCCAGCAGGAGTTCACAAGCCTCTGGACCACTTTCAAGGAGGTCTCTGCACTGCCAGAGGTGCACAAATAATTACACTTTATCCTTGTTTGTTACAAGTGTGTGTGTTTGTACACGTGGCTGTAACTATGATTAGTTTAACGAAAGCAATAACAGAAATAACTGTTCAACAACAAAATAAAAAAAATCACCTTAAGGGGCAGAACTAAATTCAACTAAATACGGTCTGAACAACTGCAACAAATTTCCCAATCTCAGTGCATTATTCAAACAAACTTCTGCATGAAATTCTATGGGGGTTTTTTTGTCACGTGCACTCTTGAACCTTCACTCTCATGGGTAGATAAATATTTGGTTGCACACCTTGCTGACAAGTGCCACCAGCATCTCTGACTGGATTTGATCCGACCCACCTCGTCTGCAGGCTGGCATTTTCCCCGTCACCTTCTCCACAATCCGCATCCCATTCAATTGATGAAGAAGGGACGCTTTTTTGAGGGTCAGTTCATTTCAATTAGCGCTCGTGTCAATATGGCAGTCGGAGGGAGCTGGATCAGACCAGTCAGAGGAACCTGAATTGAACACTTTTCTCTCAGGCTGAGTGAACATGAACAACGCACAAAGAATAATATTCCTCCAGCGCTGTGGAATTAAAGGCAACGTCCACCCACGATGTGCTTTGAACTCGACCGCGGGCCAAAAACTCAATGAAAGGAGCGTTTTTTTGTTCCGAATCACTGTCCACCGTCTAGCCTAATTATCCTGGCTGGGCAGGGTGAAAGTAATTTTTACCCTGACCGATTCAGATTAATGCTGCTCTCCCTGCACAGCAGCTGTGCACAGTGGGCCACTGCTCCACCAGTCCCCACCTCCTGCCACTTTGCAGCAGAGAGCTCTGGACGCCGACAGCCACAGAGCTCCCTCAATATTCAACGAATGGTGTTGGTGACTGAGGGTCTCTTCAGTGAGGCTTATTAACAGGAGCAACACTGAACAGCCGAAGAATACAGAGCATTCGATAAACAACCTTTAACTGAAAAAGACATCACTTTAATTGTCAGAGGACAGCTGTCCTTGCCAACAGGCCTGCTGCTGAATACAGAAATGGCGACACGCTCCACACTGTCCCTCTGCAGCAAGAGTTTTATAGCAGATAACTGAGGATGCTTTGGTTGTAGACATGAAAAAAACAGTCAAGGATTTGAGACAAAACTGTGGGAAATATGGAGACCCACACGTGTTGAAGTGAAGTAAGGAGGGCCGTTATCTGTCCTGTAGCTCAGAAGGCATTTGTGTAGCTATCATTGACATTTTGTGCGAAGAATAGACATGTTGGAGTCAACGTAGTTCAGGGGCCTCACACAAGCTGTTTGTGTTTCAAGATTGGGCCAAACAATGGAAAGAAGATTTTACAACAGATGATCAACTCCAAAAAGTCCCAATGTGAATTTAGTCGAAAGCATCATGAGGACATTTTCCATTATTAATACAATAGTCTATTGGATTTAATTTACTGAATCAAATTTATCATTTTTTCTAATTTACTCTATTACTACAGCAACCATCTGCTGCTAGGCTCTGGGTATTATAAGTGAAAATAATTTTCTTTTGTCTTATTTTTTTTAAATCTAATTTAAAGCAAGCTATATGTCTATGTGTTTATATGTTTTGCTTTGAAAAATATAAATTCTTCTTTGTAACTTTTTCTTCCAGGTGTCCTTCCAGTTGTTTGCTTTTGTGTCTTTGTCTCTCTGTGTGTCTTTGATCTCCTTCAAGGCTGAGTGCAGCAGAAATCTAGCATGACTCAATGAGAGTGACGGCCAAATCAGCTACTGTCTCCTCACACTCATAACCATTAGGCATGCTTGATAAGAACGAATGATGTGCCTGTCTGACAGGCCATGTTGTGTACACCTGCGAGTGCAAACAAGCCTAGTCGCCATCTTGGACACGACCTGAGGCCGTGTGGAGGTCACAGACTTCACTGAGGAGAGCAGCTTCCTCTGTTGTTGGTGCTCACTTCTCTTTTTTTTCCTTATAAAATGTGGTTAAAAGGAATTTCCTCCCTTCACAACCTGTGAATCCACTCAATTATTCATTTTTGCAAACTGACTCAGGGTCTACTTGTGAGCCCACCGGCTGCCACCTGCCCATGTCTGACTGTCATCAACAAACCCCCTCATGCTTAAGGAGCTTTGTCGTTGGGTTTCTCTCTTCTCTTTACACCCTCTGATATGAAAGATTTGCTAAATTTTTTCTTAAAGCTTTGCTTTTTTCCAATATGACAAACACGTGTCATGCTGGTTCGGAGCTGCTGTGAAGCATCTGGCTCTTCTCCAGGATTTTCTCGGTTGCATTAACAGAAATGACATGATTGGGAATTGAGAGGTGGACAGTGTTGCAGTGTGATGCCCCGGAGAGCCAGCCTGACACTTTTTTTAAAATCTCAAATGAGCATATCAGAGGACTGCCGATGGATTGCTGAATGCGCGGGAGAGATTTCTGACTACGCTGGTTGTGAGCTCGCCAACTCGTGTCATGAATGCACGCATATAAAAATAAAAGCGTTTTCTGGCTTCCATACGCAGGCTGTGTGCTTGAATGTGTCATGGAGCCATTAATGCATTTAAAGCAA
Organism: Malacoctenus gilli; assembly: GCA_032164315.1. Taxonomy (NCBI): domain Eukaryota; kingdom Metazoa; phylum Chordata; class Actinopteri; order Blenniiformes; family Labrisomidae; genus Malacoctenus; species Malacoctenus gilli. The sequence goes on along the minus strand of JASSRZ010000072.1, from coordinate 6,320,585 downwards.
CAGGTTTTGAGCATTGCAAGGCCTGCAACATTGTGATGTAACCATGTAATTTATTAAGAGCGACCATTTTGTATAACTGAGACATGTCGGCCTGCTGAGTGTCATTACTAAATCATCTGTGCAGCTGATTACGCAGCACATCACCTCTAGATTGGCACGACTTTGGCCGCGTAATAATCAGGACAGTTTCCAGTGATGTGCCAGTCTGGATGAAATACTGCAGCAGCAGAAAAAGCATGAAGCGAACAATCAAGCCCAAAAACACGAATCCCAGCCGAGCTTCTTTGTGCTCCCAGATTGTTTAAAGTAAAAAGCACTGCTGGAAATACATGGCGAAAGAACTCTTCATGTCTACTCTCCGTGCTGGGACTCAGGTGTGACACTGCCTCCAGACATCATGCTTTTCCTTTGTGTTCGTCTCATTAACAGTCATGCTGTGACATCCGCTGTTGCAGCTGTTCGTCCAGATCGAACCCGTGATTGAAGCCTTAATGTGAGAGAATTCAGAGAAGCAGAAGCGCCACAATCAGCTGTTTGGTATTCAGACAGACAGACTGTATTCCAATGGAGGTATCACACTGTGATCCTCGCAGCCTAATCCGTGTTGTTCATGATCGCGGCTGTGCGGGACTGTGCTTCTCATAGCAACGGAGTGATTAGAGTTTCCATAACATCGCCGAATCGTATTCTGCGTCACGGACCGATGGAGTCTCAGTTTCAATTACACTCCGACTCCAGCATTGGGTTTTTACCTGTGAAACTCGTGTCGCTGTGCTGTCACACCACCCACAGGCTCACTGTGTCTTCAGACATCAGGCCACATGGTGCCTGTGATGTACAGCCCATAAAATGAGCTCGGGCCGGACATCATAAAGTAAAAAAATCTGATCCATCAAATCTTGTAAGGAGAAAATTTTTCAAAAATAAAAAAAAAAATATCCCCAAAAATTTTAGATTCATTGTTCCATCTGAAATTTGAAATTTTTGCTAAAATGAAATAAATCCATTTAAAGGTTGAGGGGGCACTGGCGCCAATGACAGCTGTCACTGGGTGAAGGCAGAGTCCCCCCCCCCCCCAAAAAGGTCAATGGCCTGTCGCAGAGCAAATGGTTTATCATAAGTTCAAAATAAAACCACTGAGGACTATGATGCCTGTCGGTGGACATATGATTCCCTCACATCTTCACTGGAGCTGCTTTCTCCTCATTTTTGTCTAAATACAGCTAGTGGCATTCGCTCAAAACCTTAAAATAAGCCAGTCACCTGAGAAAAGTCAAGACCTCTCTCCATGTGTGACACACTCCTCATTGAGTTCCATTATTTGATCAGTGCCTAATTTTTTAGCATTTTCGTCTGTTTTCACTGCATCTCCATTTATTACCATCAACTCTCCATCTGCCCCCCCTTCCCCCATTTTCTCCTGCACCTCATCAATCTCTATTTTGCTGGATTATCTCTGCCGCGCACTTCCTCTCTTCTTCTGACCTCCTGACTAACTCTCAGCTTTGTAGCTCTGTGATGTTCCCAAAAGGGAACTACTGACAATGATGTTTTCTGACAACTTCCAACGATCCACCCTCGTAGCTGATTTGTACTTGTTACTGTTTACAGCTGATTCCAGTTGGCCAATGGTGTAAAACTCTTCAGCCACTTGATGTTTCAAGAATAAAAAGGAATGGACGAGATCTGCAGCTCTCAGCTCAAGAGTATGTGATACATTTTCAGCACTCCACAGTTCAATCATTCCTGAAAAAGAGACAACTTTCTTTCCAAGTGCATGTTGCTGACGATACCTGCAAGCCAGCAGCGACTCCAATGTCATCGTCAGTGATCCTGAAAACATGTTTAACCTAAACGGGTGTCATGTCTTGTGGGGGGAGGGGGAGGGGGGTGTTACAGTGGCACTACTGTGCAATGGATTAGCAGCACTGACAGGTCGTTACATACCTGGAAGCGGAGGCTAATCATAGTGTCGGTTTGAAGCAGCAGCCGCGCTGAAATAATCACCCCCCCGCCCCCCTCTTTCTTTTACCTTGCAGCACTCTTTATCTGCACTAATAGTGTTGTCACAACGTTGCCATTTTTATGGCCACCTATAGCACATTTCCAATGCAAACAGCCCGAGAAGGTGTTCATAACTCAGGAGTTGTGAGATCCTTGCATAGCAGGGGCATGAATTAAGTGCACGGGGACAGGGAAAGCCAAAGCAAATCCCTCAAGCAGAAGGGATTTTTCCTTCAACAGGAAACCAAAAGGAGTATATTGCTGAGCTATGTCGCACTGTGAGGGGATTATGATGTATGGAATTAAATGCTTCATGCTATCCTGCAGAGTTAGGCAAAGTCGACATGTGCAGGGAAAGATAGAGCTGCACATATAGAATCCTGTTAACACTTCAAGATGAGCATGAGAGCAATTCTGTGGCAGAAGCATGTGAGTAGACTGAGAAACAATTCACAAATCTTGACTTTTTTTGCTGCTTTCTCCGCTTCTTTTGAAGGACTGTATTGTTTTAAAATGTTAAGTCAGTTGGAACTTGCTCTTTGGGTTATCTGGAGTTTGAATGTCAAACTTAACTATATTTGAATACATGCAGGGATTATTGTAAAGAAAGTCATAGAAAATCCTCCCTCCGACTGCTCCCTTCTCACACATTAGTGGAAGTGAAGAAGTTCTGACATTTCTCTCCGTCACATCCAGTCCTCAAACACTCATGGGCCCTGTCTAGAGATGTGTTTTATTTCTAGCCGGTCCTGGGTCGACCTTGGCGTCCCAGCCCATTTGGCCAAGCGGGTGGCAACTGCAGCAATGCACTTTTAGCGTGATGGATCGGATTCCACCGATGGCTGAATCCTCCAAAGAAAACTCATTTCACTGGCTTGTAACTGCGATCTTATCTCCTTTTAAATGGGATCAGGACCTTCGGAGGTACAGTGGATTGCATAGCCAGGAGGTCTCCCCCAATGCATCATCAAAAGCAGTACGCTCTTTTTTTGAGCAGCCAACAGTGAAGATATCAAGAGTGACGCGACACCCACTCTGGGCTGTTGGTGCAACCTCCTTAAGCCATTTGTGAAGGAAAAAGGGGATAAAATCAGCCCCCCAAGGCAACATGAAATGAAACTATTAACACTTGGAGAGAAAAAAACCCCACCAAGATGCCTGTTCACCTTACTGATTTCCATTGTTTGCACCCTGGACTCTCTTAAAGGGCCACACATTCATAAACTCACCAGATGATCGAATTCGCAGCAAGATTTAGTCATCGTTCACAGACAGACAGACGGATGGACGGACGCACGGACGGACGGACGGACGGACAGACAGACAGACAGACAGACAGACAGACATATAGACAGGTGGTGGGAATTGTTTCTCACCTTTTATACCTAATCATTTTAACGACCTGTTGGAACAAACAGGTGTGGTTACTGCGCAGCGATCTGGGTCACTGTTTCCCCGAGGCAGCATTTACTCAATGTCTGCACAGTGTTTGGCCAGAAGTTTTTTAAACTGTCCCGATACATTAATTACCCAACACTTACTTCATCATTTTAAAGGTACACACAATGAGGCGATGTTGATGTTTTTGTACTCTGCAGCCTGAAATAGTCCCTCTGAAATCCAAACAAAACATTTGTGTATTACAAAGAGATTTCACTGTCTGGATTCTTGCTTGTTGTGTTCCTTCTGTTTGGTCCCAGTGGCTCCACTTAGCACATATTGCACCATTTATTTTCATTATGCTCAGACTCTGAGACTACAGCCTTAAACAAGTATCTCATCTCTCTGTCTCTCTGTCTCTGTCTCTCTCTCTCTCTTTCTCTCTCTCTCTCTCTCTCTCTTTCCTTTCTCTGCTTTACTGCCTCGAAGGCCCGCAAAACTGGTGAATTTGTTTCATTTCCACGATATTCTCTTCACTTTCTTTTCTCCTTCGGACAGTTTTATTAGACAATTCCATTTTCAACACGACATTTTATGTGATATTAAAGTAATCTGATAAGAACACCTTTGGAATGGCAAAAAACAAGAGCTATGACTGTTTTTTTTATTTTAGTCGTATCTTGCAGCTGTTGTCGGAGATGAACAAGTGTTTCTCTATCCTTAAAGTTTATAACTGTGCTATTTCCTTATCAGTCTGCATGGAATCAGTCCCGTAATGAAAGCACACCACCCTCAAACACAAAATATGCAAACCTCTAAACCTTCGCATCACAGTGCACTCACATTGTCCTCTGGGACGACTGATGCATTTCGAGCAACTCTGAGTGCTCGGCGATGAACCCCTCGTCTTCTTCCCGAGGCACTGTATAACGATGTTGCCATGACAACTGAGCAAAGTGATGGAATTAAGTCGCTGCAGACACAAGCAAGTGCAAAATTGATTGACTCTGCATAATTTGCCCTGATCACGCGCTCTGTGTTTGGGAATGTTGATGATAAGCACAAAACAGCGCAGGACGCTCCCCCCCCCCCCCCCCGGAAATCTCACCAACTGACAGATTAGAGGAAGAATTTCTTCGGCTGAACAAAAGCAGGTGCAGCTTTATATCGCTCTGTATTTTTCAAGGGCAGGCAGATGTCTTCAAAATGTTACAGATGGGAGCATTCTGATGTTGTTAAATGGTACAAAAAGCATTCACACATCACCTGGATTCTGTTTGCTGAGGATGGTTACAGCATGTTTGATTTAAGTGAAACTCACATAAAATACTTGTTTTTGGAGTCATAACTTTTCAGTGTCAAATCAACTTGTGTTTTTCACAAAATATCAAACAGCATAATCAATATATAACTCTTTTAAAGAGTCCCACACTTTTTTGAACTGTAAAAGTAACCTTATCTTATCAGTGGTTGATCAGGTAAAACCTCTTGCCCTCCAAAGAATTTATTATTGTCACAGTTGTCATTGTGCTGCTGCAAAAGTTTTCTATTTTTGGCAGAGTAACACACAATAAAACCCTTTTCTTTCCCAAAAGTTAATGCTTAGTATAGCGCAAGCGAGATGCAATAAAATGAATCATCCTGGTGTGATGTGATTAACTTTCTCGGCCAATGCTGATGGCCTCAAATTATTCACTGAGGGGGCCTCGATGTGGAGTTGATGCTGCTTTTTTCTTTTTTTTTCCCCCCTCCTGCCTGATCAGAACGCTGGTCACTCAGCTGGCTGCCAGCGAGCCGGAGCAAAACCCTGTAGTAGTGATGAAAATTGGGAGAAGATTAAAAAGCAGTTGACTGCAATCTGTGCCCACTGTGCTGAAATGCCAAAGGCTGCTGGGAGCGGGAGCAGACTATCGCCTCGCCTCCTATTTAAAGGCCCTCTCTAATGAGAGAGTATTAACACTGCGCAGTTTAAACAGAATAGATCTCGCGCCTCGTTCTTCCAAAGGACCTGCAGGCATTGACAGTCCACAAAAGTGGCTTTTTTAGGAAGTGATCACAAGGCTGGTGGCTGCTGAGTTATGAGCCTGTGAGCAGCTCCGAATGGAAAGAAGGAAACTGTAAATCATGTTCCCTCCTTTGAATCACACAGTCCTATTTTTACAGATGGTAATTTGCAGCACAGTTTTTGTCACACTTTTTAGAAGAGTCTTCACCACATTTGCATATCATGCAGAAGGCATCCATCACCACCAGAGCCTGAGCTGTATTTTGGAGTCGCATGTTTCTGTCAAGCCACATTAGCCTCAGGAGGAAGGCGGTAAACAGAAAGGTGGTTAATGTGCTGCACCTGCTGCTACCGCTGCCGCGGCTGCCGGGAAGCTAGCTTACATCTTTGCTTCTTGGCGCCAGGCTCTTAAAAAATTGTACCAGAACCGAACAAAAATTTACTGGAGTGCGAAGCCACGTACAGTGAACCAGGAAATTGTGGCCAAGTTCTCGCGATTGCACGTTTTTTACCGGGATGGTTATTGAGCTGACAGGAAGAGACAGAGGAGAGAGGCTGGCCAACAATTTGCCTGGCCGGTGATGAATTCTGCAGAGTGTGAAAACACTTTCCTCCCACTGAGAGCCGGAGTCAGTGCGAAGCGTTCATGAAGGAGCTCGTCGAGACAAATGACATCGTACAGGTTGGGGGCAGCCAACGGCGTGTTTGACAGTCCGCTGGTTTGGTGGCAGATGAGAAATGATTTCACTGCATAAAACAACTGAGTTTCATTTTTGCTCAAATTTTCAAAGTAAAAGGCTTCATACATTACAAGTGTTGGAGTTTTCTGAAAGCGGGCGGCACCCTCTCGGGCCACCGTGTCCCAACGGCCGGTTCTTTTATTACTGTCAG
>JASSRZ010000072.1:6279173-6310146 GCA_032164315.1 Malacoctenus gilli | reverse complement strand
GTTTTACTGCCGTTGAGACACACAGGAGAGACTAACTGTGTTAAAGGTCAAGTACTCTGTGTTGTTTTGTGAAGCATGTAAGCCAGACATTCATTTGTGATGAATTTCTCTAACATAAGCAACAGGTGTTATTTGTGCCTAGAGATCAGCAAGATCAGCAACATCACCAGTGGCTTTTTATCATAGATAGATCTGGGCTGCAACCTCAATTTAATGTGTTTTGTTTTTGGTTTTTTCCCCCCAGGTGAGGATCAATCAACTGAACGAGAATCCAAATGTGCAAATTGTAACGTTATTGTGATCAAAAAAATAAGTAATATTATTTTTTAGAGTGTAATGCTTTCAAACGAGACCCGAGACGAGATTATTTCAAAAATTCAGAGAATGTCTGTGGTGGCTCCAATGATTTAGACTTTAATCTGTGTATCACAGCTGGTGACATGTCAATATTATGATTATTGTGCACTAAGGAAAGCACTGACATAGAAATAAACTGGATTTATTTCCAACATTTGCAGTGGAAATGCAAGTTCAAATTGTTATCATAGCAACAAGAATCTTGTCCAGACGAGTCAGACAAGTTGCTTGATTTAAACAACCTTCTTTTGACGCAATATCCATTGTGCTTAAACTCCAACTGACATCATCAACAGCATAATGACTCTTATTACAAGATGCTGCCCCACATATTTTTAATACTAAGATTTTTGAGAACTTTAATCATCGAATTCAAACCACAAACTTGTTGATAAGAGGTGGCAGACAAACCTTCTCAGAGGAGGTCTCAGGGGAATCAATGAAAGCAATGTGACATTCACAATGTGCAGATGCTGATGGATGGTTTTAACATTTAAATAACGACTGCATTTTACTTCACTAAATAACACAGCAATGCCTAATTTGTCCCCTTGGGTGGAACAGTTGTGCTCTACATTCTCTCCTGATTGCATCAATTTGCTGGGAGAGGGAGAGACACGCTCTGCTCTCTCCTCTCTAAAAGCAGCAGGTAAAAGGAACAGCTGAACATGTCAAAGAGAGCTCAATAAATAATGGATGTCGTGAAGCTTCTGTAGAAGTTGCCGGCTTTGAAATCCACTCCTGGGTTGAGTCCCACTCGCAGCTCGCTCCCTTCATTTCACATTTAACTGGCCCCGTGCTGTATAACCATCATCTCCAACACACACACTCACACCCAAACACACACACACACACACACACACACACACACACGCACACACGCGCGCACACACACACACACACTCCTCATCTCTGGCGAGAGCTGTCTAAGGCAGTTAGCGGCGGGGAGGAGGCGCCAGGCAGGCAGGTGTTGTGTCCATCTTAGGACCTCACGTCTGCATAAATCAGCTTCAATTTCACCTGGAGAGCTGCTCTGACACCCACAAGAAGAGAGCAGACAACAGCAGCAGCCAAGGGGGGAAATAAACAGCTGTATGAGTCTCTTTGAAACCAGTAGCACAGTGAAAATTGTAGGTTTCTGAAAGACCGCCGAGGTTAACTGGTTTTCTTTGCTCGCAGTGAGCCCCTCAAATGGTTCTGACAATGCTTGTAGGAGGGGGTAGAAAGCTCTTAGCAGCAGATGTCTTAAATTTCTGAACTCCATACCAATCACTTCGTAGACACCAACAGAAAAACAGCAGGTGCCTCTTGTGTTATTACCTCATAGAAGTCGAAGGCACAAATTGATTTTGTGTCCCCATGTGAGTCCATGACAGAGATTACAATAGAAGAGCACAGATACAGTTAAAGAAGTTACTCTCCAAAAAGGTTTTTCACTTGTTATTTCCTCAAAAAAATCTGAAACACTCACCTTGCCTCGTGGATAAGAATGAGGGAGTTAAATGGCCAAAACAAAAGCACAATAACTATTTGAATGGATGAGAACAAAACTTTGCATCTAATTAATACCAGCAAATACCTGCTTTTGGGGGGTGGGGGTGGAGATGTGACTTTATTAATACTGAAGATAATTTCTCGCCCTATTATCCAAAGATCGCTAAAGTAGCAAAAGAGAAAAAAATGAATTATCGCATCTTCGTGTGATTGGCATGAGATAAGGGGAACTATTAGTAGATTGATATATAGCCACAAACCACTGCCTTTAAAGTCATTACGTAACTAAATGTGAAATAATTAAAGCTTATTTGCTGTAAAACCCTTCGGAAAAAAAGCCAGGACCGACATACCGTGTCGTTACCATGTTTTTGAGTTTTTTCAGCTTCCAGAAAGATGTAATCTACACCGCGGCTCGTTCTCATATCCTTCCGCCTAATTGTGACCGTCCTCGTGCGCCATTTCACCAGCTCCCACGCTGCGTCTCCCTCCGCCTCCACCGGCTGCATCACCTCCTCCCGCACCGCCGTGAGGAGCGTCGGCGTCGCTCCTCCTGCAGCTCCTGCTGTATGTCCGCCAGAGCTGCTGTGCGCTGGTGGAGACCCATCGATGCTCTCTCTCCAACGTGACATTTTCTCTCTCTCTGTTTTGACGCACCGAAGACCGCGATGGGGGCTTTAGGGGTGATGGTGAGGATTTTACACTACGCAGGACTTTACATTCAACTTAACGCAGCGCTGAAGGACGCACACGGAGAGGTGGATAATCACATCTCTGGGAACGGTGAGTAGTTGTGATGCTGTTTGTGGCAGAAACCCCGCGTGAACCAAACAGAATTTCCAAGTATTGCACTTGCTCCAGAACTGGTGTCTGGGTGGGGTTCGGTCAGCACGGAGTGATGAACTCTTATTTATTTTTAAGCAGTTTCCTATTATAAAGGGGAGATATTGAAAATTGTGGGCGTGATCTTCATTTAGGTTTTTATATGCTGTATGCAAAAAGCAATTGAATATATTGTGACTTTGTTCAAACTATATATTTGTATGAAAACACATTTAATACTTAACCCAAGAGTTCATAAAACTACATTGAAATTCATGATAGCCTGCCACAGTTGACTCATTATTCATAATACAAAGAAGACGTAAAACTGTGTTATGTCACAGCACCTCCTGAGCAGAGTCTTTGATACAGCTGTGTGATAATTCAGCATCAAGTGTGAAGGAATGTGTGATGATCTACAGAAATCTGTGGTAGGAATAAGGCTAAAGCAAGCCAACTTAATTATTAACCACTCTGAACTCATAAGTGATTCCAGCCGATCTGTTCTCACATTTGTTTAAATTTTAACCCAGTCTCATTGACCTAGTCAGAAAAGCAGTAAATTTTGTGTCAGAAAGGAGTAATTTCAAGCTCTCTTCCCAAAAAAATATCAAATTTGAAGCAGTGTTATTAATTTAGATGATAGGAAACTTTCTTTGTGTCAAGCTTCTCAAATGATTAACAAAGCCGCGTCTTAATTCTCAGAACTGTGGGAAAAATTGGACTTTACAAGAATGTTTTCAGGCTGTGAAAAGAGGAAAGTACAGGGTTTAATCCCTGGAGTTTGATTTTGTGAAATCTTTTAGCATCTCAACCACTGACGCAGAAACGACGGCGTGACATTTTCCACATGTGTGCTCCACTCCCATTTATTGTCTCTGTTTACCCGCTGGCCTATCCAAAGTGGACGTGTCTTGTCTCTGTCTCCGACGGCCACCCAAGCAACGATCCAACAGTTACAGGAGGGAGCTTGGCGGTCAGATCGTCTGTTCTTGGAGCGTTTGATTACGCTAACAGACTCCAAACAATGTTGACCAACACGGCAGTTCAGTTAAGAAACGTGTCTTCAGAAGCAAACAGCCTGGTTGTACTGAGGATTTACAGTATGTGCAAAGAAATGGAAACTGCTGAAACACAGTGAGCTGAAGTGAGCCGGAACAACAAACCCCGCTCAAGGATTTAACAGTTGTATGTTCACGAGACGAATTACAGCCAAAGGGGGAGAGTGAGACAAGCTCTGCTGTCCTGTGTGCTTTTCACAGAAACACCTTTTCCATGTTTCATATTTGCAGCCGAAGCGCCTCCTGATGAAACAGAGCTGCGGCACTGCGCTCCTCCTGGGTTGGGGCTCCACTGTGGAAGAAGCTCTTGTGCCATTCTGTGTCTCAGATGTGTTTCCCATGAACAGGCTGATTCATTGCTGGCTGCTCTGTTGTGTCAGAGTGCCCCATGTGCAATGAAGAGGGTGGTCATTGACATTCACCGCTGATGACCCTCCGCTGTGAGAGAATGACGACCTATTATTGGGACTCCACATGGAGAGGAATGATTGGTTGCAATAGCGGCTTTAGAAATGGGCGGATGGACGCAGGTAACGGAATGATTCAGGCCCACTCACACAACAGTACACTCATGTAAGTATATGTCACATGGAAACACTCCATGTCACACTGTTTTACTGTGCTTGTGTAGCTCCATGCATAGATTTGCTGTTATCTAATTAAACTGTGCGACGACCACCAATCTGTCGTCCCAGGAGCCCGTCCTGTTTGGCCAGTTAGCTTCAGTTCTATCACTATAAACAAGCACTGTGCGCTGCGGCTCCAAATGGATCGACAGTCCTGGACAGGTTGGAAAATCAATTAGCAGCATCTCCTCCCACAGGGAATTAATTAAATGTGGCTTTGACCTGCGTGTACTCCTCTCCAGCCTGTGCCTCAGACTGACCATAATGAGGAAACGCCTGGAGGTGAAAAACACCGGATTCCAAAACATAAAATTATACCCTTCTTTAGAGGAAGAAAAAGAATCAGCATCACAAAATAGACATGTGGTTCCCCCTTTGTAGCGGAATAATCCTCAGGAGATTTTTCGTCTTATTCAAGCTCTTTGATAAATTGCCCGAGCTGAGAGCTGAGCCACCACGCAGAGTGGAGAGGCTGGATTCACTGTTCTGGAAAGTGCTTGTTAGACACAACCCGGACTCATTTGTTCCTGATAGGTGTATCTGGCCTCTGCACCCCACTTTCAACCAAAGCTGGAGTGCAGATAAAAATCACCTGTGACACATAGACTCGAGAAAGTCCGTTGTGTGTGAAGACAGTCGACTTTGCTCGGCGAATCAGCAGCTTCGCCTCTTTGTCGTCCGACTCTCATCCATCTCGAAGGTCATAGCCTGGCGACAGACACGGAAACGGACCAAAGTTGTACAACTTGTGTGTTCTTCTTCCAGTTGTTCACCTCATGATACAAAGTGTCAATGAGGGCGACGGTGCCACGCACCGAGTTAGAGCTTTTTGGCTGCAGTCGGCCTGTGTCCCACTGTGAGTAGCCACGACCACAGTGAGGGGGCATTTACCAATTCATTAGGCTTCCAAAGTGAGTGGGATCCTCTGCCAGACCTCTGCTTGGTGTCCTCTTAATGAGGATGGCCAGCACACACACTTCTCATTGGCTTTCCATTTAACAAACCTCTGACAGTGTGTGTGGGTGTGTGTGTGTGTGTGTGTGAGGGCGGGGGGGGGGGGTGTTTATACAGTCACCCTGTCACAGCAGAGAGGGCTGGCATCAGCTCGAGGGGGGAGAGCAGGACGATTAGGAATCACCTAAAACAAAGCGCAGCAAATCTCTAGCAGTAACAGGATTAAAATTGACATGATCGATCGATGTTTCATTATAACATAGGTGGGGGTCATTCACGTCACACTGATTGCTCTGGTCGAGAATTTATTGGTGGGGTGTTATTAAAAAAATGTACAACTATGATTTCCAATTAAATTGGGAATTCCGATACCTGCTGCGTGATTGACTCGTCAGCTTTTGTTTGTACCTGAAAGAAACCAGAGACACCGCTCACTTAATTCCCTCACATCTTCCTTTTGAAAAGAGGCAGAGAACAAAGTTACAGGGGCCGTGATTACATCAAACACTGTCATTATTGCTGGATATATATCTATGATTTTCTGTAATTGATTCTCACCTGGTCTGTAAAAGGTCACAAAAGGTAAAAATTTAAAGAAAAATGATTGCCTTTTATTAAACTATCATATATTTACAATTTTAGCAGGAAGCAGACATCACATGTTGTACATTTTTCATTAAAAAAACATCTACACTGAAAGCAGTTAAATGAACAGATTTACTTTGCCTTGTTCGGCTGTAGAAACGTGATGGGGACTGTTGCCAGTTAGACAAACGAAGAGTAGAAGCACCAGACACAAGAGACTAGAGAGTTGAAGGGTTGGTGTGAAGCCAGACAAGGTACCTAATCATAAAACATAGGAAGACCTGAACAACATCAACTTGTAACACAGAGGAAAACATGTGCCAGCTGGGAATAAACGAGTAGGAATAAACAGGCATGTAGAAACAGAAAATCACCTTCAAAATGTTTGAACGTGAATGAGCAAAGAAACACAACAGAAATAAAAGTATGGACACAAAAGTGGCAAAGTGACTCAAGGTGAGAAAAGGAAGGACACTAAGTCAAAAAGCCCTTGGCTGTGACAACATCGACTGTGTGCAAACATATCTTACAGAAACCTTCATATGGTGGTCTTTTACCTCTGTGCTGGCATGTTGGTGGAGGTTTGTGCTCTTTGAGTGGGTTTTTTTGCCAGCATCTGAAATCTACTAATAAGGCAGCAGGAGACACATGGTGCCAAGCCTGGTTACTCCAGCACTTAACTGTCTCAGAGAAAACACGAGACACATTCACTTAAAGGTTCTCAAGGGCAACAACAGAACATCATCTTGTCTTCCATCACCTGGAAGTCCAGATGGAGTACAGTGTGCAATCTTGAAAATGTCCCTGAGCCCCTGGTGTGTGTAGTCAACAACACGTGCTGCTTGGTGCTGCAACATTCTGGGATAAAACACAGAAATAGCCTCCGAGTCTTGTTTTGTCCCAGGGGCCATGAAAAATTCACTCCGCCAGCTCAAAGAATTGGAGGCACCAGGCAGACAGCTGTTTGCTTGATTACCGCCTTCATTCTTATTTCATTATTTTCACTTTCCTCCTTGAATTCAGGATGAAGGTCTCACAGCAAACGATTATTTCCCCAAGGACACTTCTGTCTGTTTGCCCTTGTGCTTATTCTGCTCCAAATACGGTGGTATTGACTTTCTGGAAAGCTCCCAGACCACTTATTTTTGTTTATTAGACGGTTGTTTTTTTATTTTTCGGTTGCAAGCCAGCACTGGTGGAGTGGCTGCGCTGGACATAATTCTCTTGACATAGCGACATTTGACTCGTCTGTGATTGTGATTTAATCGGACTTCTAAATATTGTGCTGTTTTAAGTGGCGCTAATTGAAGGTGGTGAACCTTGAGACCCAATTTTTAAAACCCAAAAGCATGACTGTATATTTGCCTGCCTGAACCCTCAGTTTTTTGCTGGCAGGATTAAAGCTTTTAGGATCGAGATGAATTTGTGCAGCAGGTCTCTGTATTGTGGCAGCTTCTGGTTTCATCCAGCCTTCCTTTGGGGCTTCCCTGAATATTAAAGGCGTTCATCAAATTAGCAAAATACCTTCTCCCACAGGCGCTCTGCTCTCACACTATTTAGATTCACCTCAGTGAAGGTTGTGATGTCGAACTCGATGCGTATGTTGTGCTATTTACGGTATTATTCATTCTCCCTGAATGAATCTTTCTTCTCTCTGCTGGTGCCAGGTGAATGGGATTCAGTGGGAGGCCTTGACTTGATGAACATCAGTTTTACTCGACGTCCCCGTCAGCCGGAGTTGCTTCAGACGAAAAGCATTTCTACTGATCTGCAAGAAGGATTTTTAACAGTTTTCCGCTCGCAAGACATCAGTTCAGAGGACTTTCTGCAGGAGCAAACTAAAACTTACCATCAGTCTTTGGAGTATGACTCAGTAAACGCCACATAGATCCACAGGTGTTTATTTGAGCCACCTCATTATTTATGTGTCAGCCATGCCGCCCATTTATCAGTTTTCTTCAAAAGCTGCTTTGAAAGGAATTTATTGATCCAACGACACCAGCGAAATATCATGTCATCACACATTCAAGACTCAATCTTATTAATTTAAAAAAAAAAAAAAAAACAGCACATTTTTTTCATCCGTGTAACATTGCTGATGTTAGGATCTTCCTTAATGAAAAAATGTGTTTATAGCACATCAGTGATCGTAAGAGGGGGCAAAACTATACTGTTTTTGAACATTTTGTTGATTCAAATTGATCACTTGGTAACATTGAATTTTTTTTGTCTGTGATAAGTCCAACCATATAGATTTATACAAAATGTGCAGCAGAAGAGTTGAAACTTCTGCCCTTTTTCCAATCAGCAGCTGACTTTCCTCAAGGACTCTTTTATTCTCTTGTTCGTTCTTCATATTTTTTAGTTGGGCATTTATTTCAAACATTTTTACTCTCTCTCCAGCTAACCAATGCAAAGAAACCGACTCTGTGGCTGCTTCTGCTCCCCTCCTGCATCAATCTGTGGCCTCTGTTGACATGAAAACCGTGAGTTCCTGAACGAATTCACTGTCTGTGTGGTGCCACTGAGAATATTATTTGTCAGTCACTGACAATTACAAAAAGTGATTTATGCAAAAAGAGAAAGCTAAAAGCACAAAACACAAAACCAGAGATCAAAGATCTACCAACCTGAGCCGAACACTGGGTGCATGAAAACATCCCCAACACACAGCAGCAAAGAGCAGCTGCAAGGACGCAGAGCAATCGGGGTGGACTGAGGGAGTAAAACTAAAGGTGAAGAACGTTTGAACAAAGCCAGTTCCACTCGGACCTCTCAGTACAAAGCAACAAAGAGGCCATCCTGTCAGAGAGAGCGCTGACTGGAAGTAGGAACAGCAAAAGCACAAGAAACACCTAGGATGAAAAGAAGAGTTTCAAATGATCTGCGCCCACGCCCCCCCATGTGGGCAGCTGACTTTCGTGAGTGCAGCAGGTCCAATGAGCAAGGTACACATACATGATGTGTCCCCTGTGAGAGAGGGCGGCTGACGTGCTGTCAACAAAACAAATGTGGAATCAGACAGCGCTCGTTCTTTAATAGTTTTGCTGAGTAAAAACAGAAGCTTTCAGAGGTGGTGACAAGCTCACGCTGTGAGTCTCTCGCTCATTGTCCCTCGCTCACACAGGCTCACAAGCGTAGACAAGAAAAGATATGGGTGTCACACTTGCTTCTCATCCATGCTAATGAGCCCTCTGTAATTTAGTCATCCTCAAACATCCCCTGCTCCCTACAAAGCAGAGAGAGACAGAGAGAGACAGAGAGAGACAGAGAGAGATCAATGAATTGACCTCACACTGGCGCTCAGACTGGATTTATCCCTCTCATTTTGCCTGGGACCTGCAGTGAGAAAATATTTACCATTACCAGAAAAGAGTGGTCTCTTTTAGGCCTGAGAAATGCGTGTGTGTGTGTGTGTGTGTGTGTGTGTGTGTGTGTGTGTGTGTGTGTGTGTGTGTGTGTGTGTGTTTTGTCCTCTGCTGCATTGTGTACTTTCATTATTTTCTCCCCTTTTTCATTTTTAATGAGTCTGCAGTGGACAGTGAGCCCTCATGTTCTCGTGGCCCCTTCTTCTCCCGCCCCCTTATAAGCAATATAGAGAGGAACACTCGGGGAGGGCCATTTTAAAAATGCAAAGACTACTTGAATCTTCAAACAAGGGTCCCTCGAGTTCTGACAATACCACCTTCATCAAAGTCTGCAGCAAAACACGACCCAACCGAACACTCACTTTCTCTGTCGTCCTTACAGTCTCGTGAGTGAGGTGACCTGGCAAGCATTAGATTTCGGCAGTTTCAAACAAACCAGAAAGATCTTGCAGTAGTAGTTTTTGGTTAAAGGATTGGCCTCTGAATATACTTGGACGACGGTTTCGCTGGCTGCTGTTCGATTAGGTTCAAGAACCTGCGGTGTAAAGTTGCTTTTTCATCAGTACCTGCTTGGCATGTCAGGCTTCACACGACGTGGCGTGACTCAGCTCCATTTTGGTAGTTACACTCCACTCATGCATGGCCAATCGGCGGCCTGCAGTCTGTCGATGCCACATTTTCAGCAAAACTTGTCCTGCTTGTAACGACAAGCAGCACTTTAGAAGAACAGAGCCTCACTTTTCTAAAAGCTAGGAAGTGGGTATAAAAATGACCAGGAAACATATTTATCCCACAGAACATTTCTTCCTCTCGATATACATGGAAACATAACCTCATCCTCCTGCTGGTGATGCGTTGGGTTATTTTTGGGATGCTTACTTTGCTTCATTGAGCACCGAAACAACCGTTTTTCATGCTGCCATCTTCCTGTGTGTCATCACTGACTGCATTCCTTCATTCTTCTGAAATCAGAGACTCACTGAGTCCTCTGGTGGTGGAAGGTGGCGTGTCACACAGCACATATCCTCTCACAATATGAAACTCCACTTCTATGGAATGCAGCGATGACAAGAGGCTGTGCATTTATTTGGAGAGCCCGTCTGATGGTTTTATATTTACATCAACCAAAGTAGATAACAATGTATTTTGTAACACAGAGTGGATAATAAAGGGAATTCGATTTCCCGTCTCTTACCTTGATGGAAGAGATGGCGATACGCGCGAGTTAACCGCAAAGTGAAAGTGCTGTCACTCAGCGCCTGTGTTGAGAAAAGCTTTCCATTTGTAGCATTTTCTTGCATTAATTTGTGTCATTTGCCTCCAGCTGCAGACTGACAGCGGCCCGCTGGATACGCTGTCTGAGCCGGCGTACACGTTTCCCATTCCCCGATAACGTCACAACAAACATCACAGAGGTGTTTTAAGTCCTGGGCTAATTCACAGCTCCACACGGAAACAATCCAAGGAGCACTTGAGAGTTGTTTACACCTACTTTCTGAACTCCTGGAAACTCTTTCAGTGTGTTTTGTTTGGCAGAAGTCATGGATCATGACCTCAGGATTAAGTAATTGCAAGAATGCTGTTTTGGGTGCTGCGGTTTAGTGAAGTCTGAGATTATTTGCTTACTGCTGTTGCAGTTTACATAACATGAAAGACATCTTGTACCTCTCTTCTATTACTTCTCTTGTTGACTTCATCTTTTTTTCTGAGTACCTTGTGACATAAGTAGGAATTCTTTGCAATTACTTGTATTTATGACTTTCATCTGCAAGATGAAGGAAACACACAATTTGGAAAATAATGTTCCATTTCCTGTCAGAACATCATTTTTAAAGCTGCGCTTTTATTTGACTTCTTTCAAATGTCTTTCCTCCTCCTCCTCCTGCTTCTCCTCCCCCTCCTCCTCATCCTATTCCTTCTCCGCCTCCTCCTCATTCTCCCCTCCTCCTCCTCCCCCTCCTCCTCCTCCCTCATCTACCAACTGAGTTGTTGCTTTGCCTTTTTATATGTTTTTTCCAAACTGCTGAGATTATCAGAGTGATTGCACTGCATCACTCTGTGCACTCTTGTGAGAAAGAAATCATGCATGTGTGAAATGATGCAGAGTACGCAGCCGGCTGCTTCCACCACCTCCTCCACCTCCTCCACCTCCTCCACCTCCTCCTCGATAATTCTCCTCATTATGGGACAACTTGTGCAACACGACTTGTGTTAAAAACACACAGCAGCACCATTATGGTTGACTCAAGCAAAAACGTGGTGTCTATCCCATTAAGGTACATTTTCGGATCAACTTTGATACTTTTACACACACACGGACACACACGCACAGAATACAGTGAATTCAGGCCAGGGAGTGCCGCACACAGTGAGACACACGGGCCGCCAAAAGTCTCTGAGGATGCCGAACACCTGCCAGAGCCAGTGGGTAAAGTTCCAGGAGATGTAGAGGGTGGGAAAAATGTCTTCATGCCAGACAGCGAACCAACAGATACAGACTGCCCAATCAGCCAAAGAGGCCAAAAGGATGGAGGACAGGTGAATTGCAGAAGGGAAGCTGTGAATGTTGGTGCAGCTTGAATGCAAGACGAGGGAGAAGGACTTCAAAAGGTTGATGTAATAAAAAGCCAGTGCGTTGTTAACAAGGGAGAGGTGAGATTTAATGGAGAAGTTTACAGAGAGACAGCAATGAAAAAAGCTTTTAAACAACAGCTGGCAAAAAACAATTGTGGTTACAGAATTCCGGATGATTCTGTTTCTGACTGGCTGAGGAAATGTGAAAGTGCAGAAATCAACCTTGCAGCTACAGTCTGAGCCTGTGCTCCTGAAGCTCGGGTCTCTCGAGTGTCTGTGAGGACTCCCCATGCAGCTCTCTCCTTGACCTGACTTTGACTCTTTCGCAGATTTTCTTTTTTTTTTTTTTAACACTGTGGAGACTGAAAGAGCATTATTATTTCCTCAATTTTTGTCAGTTTCTTCAAAGCTAGTAGATTTTTTTTCTGGTACAATAAGCTGGCAAAACCCACATACTCAGCTCTGCTGCTCATCCCACAAATGCATCTTCCTTTGGAATATGGCAGCTTTTAAAAGGGGAATACACAGCCTTTCCAGTGGTGTAAGATTCACTACCGAGTCATATTGTTTCAACAAAGAAATCTTCCAAACCCCTTAATCTGTTTAGCTTTGCCTTATTTCTTTGCCTCTTATTTTTCCAACTCACACAAACATCATTGTTTGTCTGCAGCCATTCAGTCTGTTCAGAGTGGCAACTGCTGCTGTGCTCAGCCGCTGGCTGTTGCTGCTGTTTTAACAGAACAAAGAACCTGGATGGAGCAGAAAGAAAACTCCCATGATTGAAATGCCACCTTCTGTTGCTGGGCTCATATATTTCAGTGCACGGTGGAGTTTGCGTGCTGGGTTCAGCTTTGGCACCTTATGTTCAGACCACCTCATTGCGAGGCGCTTCTGTTAGTTTGTGTATCACTGCTGACGCCCTGTGATAATGGGGCGCATCAAATCCCCATGTTCTGACAATAATACCGCGACACTAAGACGATT
Source organism: Malacoctenus gilli (assembly GCA_032164315.1). Classification (NCBI taxonomy): domain Eukaryota; kingdom Metazoa; phylum Chordata; class Actinopteri; order Blenniiformes; family Labrisomidae; genus Malacoctenus; species Malacoctenus gilli. The sequence continues at coordinate 6,297,321 of JASSRZ010000072.1, read as the reverse complement.
TGCTGGGATAAGATCGTGTGGAAAAACTAAATGTCTTTCCACAGAAACCTGCCGAATGTGCAAAAACAGATTATCACCCAGTTTGTTCCCTTCAGGATACAGTTTTCGAGCCTTTCTGCTTTGATAGAAAGTGAGAGACTTTCCCCCTTTTTGTCGTTAGGTTTAAACTAGACTGAATGTGACAACACAATTATCTGCCTGGTTATGATTCACATGAGAACAAATCAAAAAACCCTCCGTAAGCCTCTTCTGTCTTCTTACGTGACAGTTTTGTGGATCTTCTCACTTTCTGATGATTGTGCTAACTTTCCCTCATATGCTTTCTCTGAGTCTCTCAGAGTGGCTCGGTGCAGTGAGGGATGTCTTTGTTGTCCTTAAAGATTTAGAAGCGACGCATGCATCATCTAGTTAAAAGGGAATCATTAAAGCAGCTGTGCTTCCAGTCGGCAGTGGCTCACAGGGAAGCAGTTTGCACCAGAGGGACGCACTTCACAAGATGTGTCCTTTTGTGCTGCTAAATCAGGAGGAATCAATCTGAAACATTTGTAGAAACATAAAAACGCTGACATGCTTTCGCGCAAGAATTGCTGGAAAAACAAGTTCCTTCCTAACTATACGAATCCTAAAAGTGCTTTGAGTTGTTTGACAATTTAAAGCTAAACAAATGAAAACAACTGTGGGAGTAGAGAGGCTTGATTACTCAACTAATCCTTCTCTGCACTCTGAGCTTCAGGTCTGCAACAATATGATGTTATAAAATGAGCTTCACAAGCCAGACAGAAAGTACGCTTGTGTTTGTCTGCATCTTACTGAGTGTTGATGTTGTGAGGAGGAGACACAGCAGAAAGAGGGAGGTCAGCTTGGTTTGGACTGAAAAAGTATCTGTCATGTTATTTTTTGAGCCTCAGAGGAATTGGCATAACAAAGGTGAGCATGATGGCCAAAACCCTCAGGAGTTATTTTGCAGTGGTTTGTTCTTTGCTGTGCGTCTATGTGTCAGCTTCCAGTGACAAGCCGAAACGTCCAGCAGGCTGATGCAGTTTCAAGTGAAATCTAAATTATGGAGATGTTCTGTTTGGATCTGTCGGTGTTGTTCATTGATCTGTACGTGTGTTCATTGCTGTTTCCATTCCAGCGAAAGCTAGAAAAACGAGATGAGACCCACATGGAGGCGCCTCCATCTTCAGTGTTTGGTTTATTCACATTTGGTTTTGAAGAAGAATGAAATATAGAGGAATTCACTGGAGGGCTGCAGCCCAATATTATCTGTGGCAGTGTGAGACACAACACTACATTATTGTCACCCTTTCCAAAGTATGTTTGGAATAGAGATAAGGAGGCCGAGGCCATGAGCATGCGGGCACGAATGCCGCACGCCAATATATCAGCTCTGTGAGGAAGAAATGCAAAGTGTACAAAGCAGATTTTCATTCATGTGAATGTCGGTCGAGTCATTGGCCTCTTTCAACTCAAATTTGTTTGCTCCCATGAATTTTGTCACGGATTTATACTGTGTTTCAAAAAACAAAACCATGGCGACATCGAGAAAACATTAAAAACGTCAGTGAACCATCTCATTGATTTGAATAAATTCGCACAACATGCTGTCAGCAAGTTCGGCCTATCAGGGCTCTTTGGATTCACTTGGACTCTTTCCTGTTGTTAGACCTCAACAAGGTTCACATGCTCCATGGAGAAGCACATCAGAGGCAAAAATAACCCTTCCTAGTGAAAGAGCGCTGCTGTGTGGACCAGCGAATGTGAGGTTTATATTCCAAAGAGAGAAATGACGGTCTCCAACCTCCTCAGACCTGAGTCTGATGGAAGGTGAACGGATGGCAGTGAAAGCTACAATTGGGTGGATGTTTTTTGATTTTGACATATTGAAAGTTTCATTCTGAAAGAACACAACATGTTACTGTTATAAAGTGAAAGTCAGTTAGTTTATAAAATGCTCATTTTTCTAAATATGAACAAAACAACCAAGGGCAAAATGCTGTAATATGGTATAAGTGAAACCTCTGTGCACATCTGAAGCAGACTTTTCCATTTCCTCTGTTCCTAAAGAATAGAGGTATCCTTTGTATGCCGCACAGCATGTGCATTTCGGTCAGTTCCTCTCTGGCTTTTCTCTCAGTTTCCTCACATTTCCATTCGTCTTCGTCGGCTCCCTCTCCTTCGCTCACCTGCTGCGCTTCACCTCTGCTCTTGTCCGCCTTCGCAGCTTTTTTCCTTCTCCTCCTTCATCCTGTAACCTTCTCGCCCCATTGAAAGGCTTCATCCCTTCAGTGTGCCTCGTCCTGACAAATGAGGCCGCCGCCTAGCCCCATGCAGCAGTGCATGGAGGGCACGGCTCTTGGGGGCCCTTGTCCTCTCCAGCAACACCAAATCCCTTCCTACTTTTCCTCTGATCTGCCCCCCCCCTTCCTTTTTTTCATCCTGGGATCACCTTTGTGACAAAGCACGGAGAATGCCAATTGTAAATGCAGCGACTGACATTTTTCTCTTTGTGGAGAAATCAATTGTCACCTGAGTCGATGGTTTATCCATTTGTTATCAGTCTTGAAGTTCAACATTGAACCTATTTCGACTTCCCTCCTTTTTATGTGCTATCGTCTTGTGTTTCACGCACCCAGTTCTCGCCACGCTTGCCGCAAACAGTAGGCAGCGACTTTTAACAGTCTCTCTCTAATATCCTCACTGAAACAACATGTGCCCAAACCCAAACAGAAGAGAGAATAACAGCAAACTAAACTGTGTGAAGCTGCAGGTTCTTTTCTTCCAGTGCTGGTAGAGGCAAAAAGCCTCAAATACATATATAAAGAGACATACATAAAGAGAACAACACTTTTGCTAAATAACACATCACATCAATTTTTGTGTTCATGCCCCTTTTTTTCCTGGTAATTCCTCCATTCACTTGTATTTGTCACATTTTCTTGGCCTCTCTTTCACTGGTGTCATCAAACTGTTGTCAAAATAAAAGGTTTTAGTGTCATTTCTTGCTCTTGTTTTTGTTAAGATTTGAACCTATATCTTTTCTCCCTCCGGTCTTGCAGCGCTCTTCACAGAGGTCCCACATGACATCACAACACAGAGCGGAGAGGACGTGGAGATGGCCTGCTCTTTCCGTGGGGCCGGCTCTCCCTCTTACTCCCTTGAAATCCAGTGGTGGTACATCAAGGACCCCCAAGAACAGCAGGAGGAGCCCACACACATCAGGAATAATGTAAGCTGCACAAGTGTTTGTACACTTACATAAGACACATTTGTCCCTGCCTTGATGCCACGAAGTTTTTTTTTTATTGATTTATTTGAGGATGAATGGATTTGGTGAAGGTTGAGTTTATAACAACCTTATTTAGGTCAACCAAGTCGTCTGATGTGCAATGAGTGGAAGTGGCAGCAACAAGCTGGGCTCCAATACACCAGCCTCTCAGAGTGGTCTGACAAAGTGGTCTGGGAGCAGCACTGTTTAGATTCTTCTGCACACTGGCTGCTCCACTGTTATATCCCCGTCCCATTTGTTTATTTACTTCTTTTAATTACTTAGATCTTCCCTGTTTTGGTCGGTAACCATGTGGACATGACGCTCCACGTGTTGTCAAGCACGGTCGTCGTGGAAACGTGACACCTTACGTCTGCAGCTTGGTCCAGACAGACAGAAGTCAGTGTGGAGTCAGTCCGTTGCAATAAATGAACTGCTCTAACTGACGTGAGAGCACCCAGGTTGTCCGTGTCATTGTTTAGTTTCAGTCGAAAACACACGGAGTGATGTATTGGCAGCTGAATGAGTGCAAAAAGTTCCAGTTCCAGTTCACCTTCCTTTCTTTCATTTTGAATATTTTTATTTCGCAGACTTGGGTTTAGCTGAGGTCTTACTGTATATCGGGTCCAAGAGGGAATGCAACATTCACAAAGGCAGAAACCCTCTGACATGGAAAATGAAAGAATAATTGCTGATTAGCATTTGCCCGCACTGAGGAAACAGGTTGACTCTCTCCCATCATGGGGAAACTTGGGCTCCCCTGTTGTGCCTCCAGACACTATAATTGGCGCTGAGGAAAAAAAGAGATTTTTCAAAATCTTTTCCTGCCTAATGCATAATTCATACATATGCCCAAAAGAATACCTCTGTTCCACTGCATACCCAATCACACCGCCTTGCTTTTTTCCCCTCTCTCTCTCTCTCTCTCTCTCTCTCTCTCTCTCTCTCTCTCTCTCTCTCTCTCTCTCTCAAAATCCAGAGTCTGTTAGAGAGAACACACATATTTATTTATACATATGTAAGCATGTGTACACACATGCTTGGAAAGACGACTATCAGTGATAAACAGTCCAAACAGGGAATCTTGTTAAAGAAACAACCAAAAAAACATAACTGTTCATCCGTGGCGCTTTGCAGAGACTTTCCAGCCGGTCAAATGCCTTGAGGAACGTGCTGCCTTGATCAGTTCTCCTTTGCCAATGATTCATCTGTGTTTCTGTGCAGGTCTTCACCCCGGAGGAGACTTTCAAAGATGCCACCAAAATCAGTGTGAGTTTGATGTGGGGCAGCCGTCAGCGAGCTCAAAAGCGTCCGGTCTGGTCCGACCAGTTTCAAATGAACCCACTCTCTCGTGTCACCACCAGGTGGTTAAAGTAGCTGGCAGCAACATCTCGCACAAGCTCCGTCTCTCCAGCGTCAAACCGTCTGACGAGGGAACCTACGAGTGCCGTGTTATCGACTACAGTGGCGCCGTGGCGCAGCGCCACCGCGTCCGTGCCTACTTGCAGGTGAAGCCTGACGGCAGCCCAGGATCAGAGGACCTCCAGCCAGAGGAGCTGAGACAGTGGCTGCAAGAGAGGCGGGCACACTCCAGCCGCCACACAGAGGGCAGTGAACTGAGGAGGGGATCAGCCGGCAGCAGGGGGGACTGTGATGACAGCTGCGTATTGTAGAGCACTCAGCTTGTCTGCATGTTCACCACTCATCTCTAGAAAGAGGGACTCTCATCAGGCTTCATACTCAGCACACGGTTGAAACATTGATCCTGTCTGGACCTTTGTGTTCTGCCCTTTTTTAGAAATCTTACTCATTGTTTGTTCAACAGTGTCAGGGGCCAGTAGAGCTGAAGGTTTTATTAAAGATCAATCAGCAGCATTTCAAATCACATGCCAGAAGAAGCAGCAATGAAGTCTAATTAATGTCTTATAGAAACATGTTAATTTTTTGCTATTCTCTTTTATTAGTTAAACAATTTCTGTTCGTTGAGACCATTAATTTTGCGAAAACTCTGTAACCACTAACATCTGTCTCAGTACAAATGTCTGCTTTCGTCATACTGATCTGTACATTTTTCTCTTGTACCATTGACTTTTACTGTTATCACCAAATAAAGTCACTCAGTGCTACCTAGCCAAATGTTACACACAGGCACACAAACAAACTCTCTGCCTGCATTTTCTTCTGCATGTCGAAGGTTTCTCATTTGATTCTCTGGTCTTGAACATTTCTTCTGCTCAATCAGTTGGATCTCAGAAGATATTTCAACAAATGTTCTCACTGTGCTCCAGAGTAGAGATGATCCTCCGAAAACGGGTGCGGTGATTGTTCGATTTACACCATCGCACAGATGCAGGAAAGTTCCGTTTAAATGACACTCACAGCTGAACTGCTGCACTCTGCTGCCAGCTGCTGTCAGTTGCAACAAAGTGCACGTGTTTCCAGGCGTCAGAGGTTGATGGTTGTGACCAAAAGAGGGCAGCACTCCATCATCTTGATAAACTATTTCATACTGTTGGTAGGGCTGTATATGTCAATTATCTAAAGAAAAAAATGTTTTTGGCTTGCTAGATTTCCCTCAGTAAAAAGGGTCGGTGCGGTTATGATACGTGTCTCTACCCGGAGACCAAGTTGCCTGAAGTTCTTACCAAATTGTAAATATTCATCAGTATTAAAAAAAAAAGCCAAGAGTGACAATGTTTGAAATAAAGCACTCAAGATAAATCACATTGTTTATAAAAGCTTTTATTAATTGCATTTCTGTAAAAAAAAAAAAAATAGTACCTGAACAAAAAGTATATGGGTTTAAAGTGAGATTAGCCAGGCATGCAACTATTGGATTCGCTTTGATGAAAACAAAACTTCACAAAGTCACATTATAAACTCAAATATGGCTCTGAGCAAAACATTGACACAATTGATAGTCAAAAGACGATATTGGTTGAAAAAGCATCATTTTGCAATAATGACGTTTTTGTAGCCCTTGACGTTGCACAGCTTGTTGCTGTTGAAGTCAACCACCAGCTTTCTGAGGCCCGATCGGGAGGGAGTGAAGTAGATTTTAGCCTTGGCCACTTCTCCTGGTCCCACCGTGCAGGACAGCCTGTAAAGCACAAATAGGGATTTTTGTTCAGTGACAGCAGCAGGAGGAGTTTATCACAGTTCCCTAAGTGCATAAATATTTAGATAATATATGATTAGTGAAACGTTCTCACAGCACATCTGGACATTTATGGATATACTGCAGAGAGGCCTGCAACAGATTTGGACTGAACCACGGCAGCAACCTCAGAATTTGGAATAATGAATATAGACAAAAAAGCAAGACTTTACTTGTTTACGGTCACTGCTGGACTCTCTGATAAGGATCAATCAATGACAGAGTTGACAAAGAAACAAACAAGATATCCTGCTTACTCTATACATGATCCAGCAGACTCCTGAACTCTGTTGAGTTTCTATGAAGGTTTACATGGTCCTTTCATAAACACCGTATGTTGTCAGTCTCTCAGAGAAATTAAAATAATTTTTTAGTCATCTGGCAGTCGTCTGAAATACTTGTAAGTACCGCTCAGAGATGATGTTCCCCCCTGTCAGGTTGGCCCCCTCGATGCTGAAGCAGCAGTTCTCCAGCGTGTCTGGCAGCGGGTTTTTTAAGGTGACCTCTGCAGCCAGCTTACGGTTTTCCTTCGGTTCACCCAGGACCTGCAGACCACAGCCACAGACAGAGCTCAATGTGTTGATGAAGTGAAAAAAAGTAGATGTGCAGGTTTTACTGCACAAGTTCCTTTATTAAATAATAAGGCAGTCTTTGCTGCAGTAGAGTCACATGATGGTTTGGTCTCCTGTCCAAGTTGGGCTTCTCTCAGTTTGTTGGTTTAGTCTGATGTTTTTGATGATTTCCAGCGTCTGTAAACTAGTCTTCATTCCTATGATCCCTGCATCTTGTGTTCCTGTAATATTGTGACCATCTGGTTTCATGGAAGTGCATTTTAGCCAGTTTAACGATTTGTTTCATACTCACTCTGACTTTGATTTCAGGGTTGTCCAGAACGATGTTTCTCACTGCCAGCATGGGGTCTGTGGCACCGTAGTCAAAGAGGAGAACAGCCAGACGTATCAAGTTGTCCTCAGTGATCAGGCTGCCATACTTGGAGTAGTTCAACCTCAGCGGGACTCGTCTCTCTTCAAACACACATGCAATGAGTTTTCAACAAACAGGGAAGAGTCTCGTGTACATGGTTACCTAACTACCACATGGAGAGTCGACTCACCTGCTCCGGGCGAGAGCTCGACATTGAGCAGGTCCTTGAAGCCACAGTTGCCCCCCATGCGCCCGTTGTAGGACAGTGCGCAGGAACCGAACACCAGCCGGCACTTCTTCTCAGTTTTGGTGTTGTTGGTCACCACGGCGAACACGTCAAAGTCGCAGCCCTTCTGCATGTCCAGTGACACCTTGATGGCGAGCTGCAGGCTTTGGTTGTGCTGCTGATGGAGCAGCTTGTTTTGATGGTTGGCTCTTGTGAAGACGTCCCGCTCCTCATCGGATCCTGAAAGTATGGATCAATCTTCAGTCTTTTGGATAGACTCAAGTAGATTAGACTCAACTTTGTTGTCATTACAAGTACATGTAACTATGGGTGTGACACAATGAGAGAGGGGGCTTGGGGGGAGATTATCGGAAGGATCTACTTTTTCTTTGGCTGAATTATTGTGAGCAGGGGAATAAAATCTTCCTCTCACAATGATTAAGCCTTCTTCACAAACAGATCAGACAGATCTTCAAATATTTGATAGCGACAGTGCTCCGTGTATCACACCATGTCTTCTGCTACCTTCAGGGTACTTGTAGAGATGAGTGACGTCCTCTCGGGCATCACTGCCCACGCTCTTGGTGCTGATCTTCTGGCCTACCAAAGCAGTGGTTGTGACGTTTGATGTGCTGCCGTCTTGTTTCTTCATGATCGTGATCACATCCGCGTTGACCTCAGCGAAGACAAAAGGAGCATCATACTTGGACAAGAGTTCGCCCTCCTTGATGGCCCTGACTGGGATGGGACCACAGCAGTACACGCCTGAAGGTTGGAAGAGTAAACAAACATATTGTGATTGGTGTTGATGAGCATTTTTGCTTTTTTTGTTTGAAACAGTACAAGTATTGCAGCACAAATTGTTCAGTTACCGTCACTTTTCTCCTGAGGAGTGGGGTCACTGGCCTGCCAGCCATTGAACTCAGGTTTCAGGTCTGGTCGTGTCATCCAACTCTCTACCCAACAGTGGAAATTCCTGCGAATAGTATTCAAACAACCACTGAGGACTGAAGATTGACATAACAGCGTTCAGCTTTGCCATCTGGCTCTTTCCACAGCGACGAACGCCCAGAACTGTGTCCATATCTTCATGATCCAACACTTTGGCAACTAAACTACTTTTAATCTTCATCGTCTTCCTGATTTCTAGAGTAGCTTGTGTATAAAACGTTTCGTTTGCCACATCTATTTGTGAGTGTAGCTCCAAACAAACACTCACCAGATCATCTCTCTGGACTGAATGAGGTCTCCATTCTCATCGATGTAGCGTTCGATCACTAGGTTGCTGTTTGTGTCGTGGGCAGACAGATAGTTGGTGACAACTCGACAGGGGATTCCCAGGGCTCTGAAAACTGACGAGGTACACAGGACTGTCTTAAATCATGGTACAGGTAAGCAACGGGTCTGTGTGTGTGTACATGCTGCCATGTCGCATTGTTGGGCTCAGCTCTGTCTTACCCGAGCAGGCCACTGCAGCAAACACCCAGCACTGTCCAAAGCGAACAGGATGACACGCTTGTGCGTCCCAGGTGTGCAGAATCTCCACGCTGCCCTTCCAGCTGAGGGGGCTCACACCTCCGTCATATTTATCGGACCACCTCCCGAGCAGCACCCCTTGGTCGTCATTACAGTTCACCTGTCCAAAAAAGAAAGCTCACAGTCTTTTTCTTTCCAGTTGTCACGGGTCGATGTGAGCGCTGAGGGCGGCGTACCATCGCGCTGAGCACCCGCGACACATAGACGGGGTTTCGTCTCCCTGAGCAGTCCTTCCCAGGGTTCCTCAGACACTTGGGATTCATGTCCAGGATCTTCAGGCAGATATCCAGGATTCCATTTTCAAACTGTACCGTCATGAAAAAGGACAAATTGATGCTGAATATTTAAATGAAGGTGATTGAAAAAAATGAACTGAAGAAAAAAAAAAACAGGAATTAGTAAATCTTACTGAGGTTTATTACCACATTGTTTTTGGAAATCTTTCAACGGACATTAATTAAACAGTGAACCTGCCATGCTGTAGAGCTTTGACAGCTGTGCCACTAATCCCCTGGCAGAAGCAGGCTTATCAGGCTGTTAGAAAAACCACTCTTACTCAAGGTCCACCAACAGATTTATCGTACAAATTCTAAGTAATAAAATTAGATTGATGTTGGGAAACTTTCTAACACTTATCTCACTCATAAATCCCCTGTTATTTGGGCACTTTACTGTTATCAAGACAGGTGGGACGGAAACTTCATCATCACTCTGGAACAGCTTGTCTGATGGTGTTGGTGTTGGTACCTGGCCAAAGTTCCAGGGAGAGGGGATGGGATGTTTGTAGGAACCTCGGAAGATGATTCCATCCTGCGACAGGACGTACTCGGCCAGATTCTGCTCGTCGTCCATGTACACCACGTCCGCTGTTTTCAACACGGTCAGAGAGCAACAGTTATCGTACCATTTCATGCTCTGACTGGGGACTGATGAAACCAACATTTTTCAACCCTTTGAATTGCAAACGACCTTAAACTGCAATAGCAACTTGCATGAATGTTATATGAAGTCAGGCAAGGTTGCGGTAGAGTTCAGAAATGGCGAGTGACTTTTTTTTTTGTAAAAAGGGTTGCTGTCACAACTCAACTATTGACATCACTTCCTGTTATTTCAGTGGGCTGCAGTCTGTTGATGTAACATTCTCAGATTGATTCAGTTTCTTTGGAACCCCAGATGAGCGGACATTTAAAAAAAAAAAAGAAGTATCTTGCAGCAGAAAGTTTCACCTAACAAAAACGCCTGTGGTCCGGGTGCCGGTGGAAAAGCCGACATGTTTCCTGTCGTATGAGACATAATCGTCGAAACAACTTAGACTCCACCACATGACAGCCTGACAGATGGTGCGTTTACTCACCTGGGCACCAGGGGTTAAAGAGCAGGATGAACTCGATCCGCCCCGACTGACCCAGGGTCAGGGTGTAGCGCCCGATGGGTGCGTCGGCGGCAGAGTGGACTGACAGAGCCACCACCACGTCTCCGGGGGGACTGACGACAGTGGCGCTCCAGCGAAAGTTGTCGATGCTGTCAGAAAGCCCGAAGGAGGCCCTGGTGCCATACTGCTCTGAGGACTGAGGACCTGAAGGCATCAGGAAGCATTGTTAAAGCCTCAAAGAGTTAACTGAGAGAGACATTCAACTCTGGGGGATTGGGACTGACTCTGTTCCCAGCAGTTGCTAATTTTACTCCTTACATTATTGGAATACTTTCTCATGCGTGCATAGCATAACTGAGTAATAGAAGCCTTAATGCTCCCATTGTTGTATGAAGTGACAAACTGCGGATGAAATTTGCTCCATTCATTGACTTTTGCCCCTTCATACAGCCAACTGCAGCACATGCGCCCTGACTGATCGCTTGTTATTGTCATGAAAGTTGAAAAGTCTGGCATGAGTAGATGAAAAATATGTTCATCTTTCAGGCGTTGATAACTTTATCAGTGTATTTACACACACTTTCCTGTTGGCACGCGACGTTTCCTGTTAAAACAGCGTCACGGTTCATGGAGTGCAACAGTCTCTTTGAAAGAGGTTGGACTAACTGTGAAACAATAGGGTAGAAATTGGTGGCTTTCAGTGTTTGTGAGGGTGGAGCTCCAAACAATAAGAGGAAAAGTGAAACATCACATCGCTACTGCTTTCCATTCCATCAGTGTTGGTGCTCCTTTCCTTTCTCATCTTTTAAAAAATCAAGGAAAGAATGTCGTCCGTGTGAACTGTGCGTCCAGCTTCCCGGTTCACAGGATGTAGCTGTTCCAACATTGTTAGTTCAATGTTAGGCGTTTCTTTCCAAATATTTTGCTCTAACATGACTTCTTTTTTTTCATCACGGCACCTGAACTATGACTGGAATTGTCGTGCTTCAAACACAGTCCTGGCATGATTTACACTAAGGATCAGTCTTGGCCATGAGAGCGTGCGCACCTGTTTCTACAACGCAGTCCAAAGAACTGAGTCCTGGCTGGTAAGTTCCAGAGCGAAGGTACAGGCGGATGGTGAAGGAGCTTCCCCTCCTCACGATGAGACGGTCTGTACCGTTGAGGTCAGTGCGATGGTTGGTGTTGTTGTACGCGCACTCCAGGTCCCAGCGATCTATGTCCAGAGCTTGGAAGATGAAAAAGAACACGTTGGATGACTCAGTAAGCAACGTTTTGGTCAATGAAATGTCCTAAGCAGTCGGGCTAATCACTACAAGGAGACACTGCATACCGCTGGCAGTTTTCTAGGATTGCATAAAGTATTTCACACTGAATCAAACAAAAATGAAAAATCTTGGCACTCAGTTCAATACAAATTTTCTGTAGCACAAAAGCACATCCACTGATTACCGATGAGCTTCCCTGTTGAGAGAGGAAACAAATGTTACATGTGTTTACTCGTTATGAAGCACCTAAAATTTCAGTCATAAAATGTGAAGGACAAATAACTCCAGCTTAACTAACTTCTTCCAGTTCTGAATAACTAAACCTTCCAGACTGATTTATGTTATAAAAACGTTTGTGAAGGTGTATTCTGTCACCAACATGGCGACCTGCAGGATGCTGCTGTTTACTGTGTGAGATTATTCTGCTGGCCAGAGTTCTCCGTCTTGATTCAACAGATGGTAAACATGGACAGAAAGTCACTCCCTGCACACTCCCACTATTTCTCTCCAGGGCCTGTTGTGACTAAGAGAAACCCACCCTCCAATTTCCTGTTTTCAGGGAAAGTGAGGTGCCTCCTATGTATTACATGCACCGTTCTCTGCAGGCAAACCAATCAGTGGGCTTTGCTGCGGTGTGGGATGAGGTTTGCCACTCATTGCTTTGCTGCTGTGAGAGGCTCCTCTGTTGTCAAGGCCCAACCACAGAAGCACGGTCTTCCTGCCGTTTTACACGGAGCCCCATGGGGGATAGTTCTTCAGAACTGGCCATGGCTCTAATGTTTTACGAATCCTGGCCTTGGCCGGGGCTGTAATTATCAGTGCAGCAAAGTGCACCTACGATGGAACAGCTGGGAATTGTTGTTTAAGCATGTTCATCGCTTTTCTGTTGAGCCCCATGCAATCTCTGTTTCTCAAAACTCAAATTCCCCTGCCAAAAACTAATACCTCATCGCACTGGTGTGCAGACATTTATTGAAGATTCAGCCATCTGGAGAAAAACAGGTTTTACTGTAAGGTTGAAGGGAGAGTCCAATTAGGTACAGTTCCAGGTTGCAGAACGAGAGAGCACTTTCTCAGATCAATGCCACACGAAAGTCTGTGCCCAAGCGCCTCGGAAACGCAAGGCTAATGATGCAACAGGAGACTGAGGTCATCATTGCTGCAGCGATTTGTTTGGGCCTCTCGCTGCTTCGACACAAATGAAGCAAAAAGACCAAAAAAACTGGGCTCCCTGAGCTGCAGAGCATCCGATCGCACAGTGGAGCTGAGCCGCTGAGCTCTGCCAGATGGTATGCAAGTGTGATGTAAAGCTGCGGAAGAAAGTCAAAGACTCGAGCTCTCTCCGTCAGAGCTGCGTATGGGAATTTACAGCAGCACAGAATGAAATCCCTTTTTCATGCCATGCGCGCCCACGCGCTGCTCGCCCTCCACCAGCTCCCCAACCTGCACCACAGAGGCCAGGGAGAAGCACTGTGGCCATAATGCCTTAAAAGGAAACTTAAACAGGGTCAGCCTGTTTGGTAAACACTGTTTCAATACTAGGAGAAAAAAAATCCACACAAACATTCAGGAATTAAAGACCTTTTCATTTCACAGTTCACACCCACGCTGACCTCAGGTGCCCGTCACAGACACTTTCTCTGTCAAAGGCACACAGGTGGAAAAGAGGTGTCGACCTTTAACCAGAGTGCGTTTTTATTATTGATGGAGTGAAGTTGTCTAACAAGGCCAGACAGACTCTGTTTGACCTCCATGATGTTTAATAAACGCTATGTAAAAAGCACCATTCTCGCTAATTCTACAGATTATGTTGTGATTATTTCCTTTTTTATTTAGTTCCTGTTTATAATATTATTTTGGATGCAGGAGAACAATTTGTGTCCTTGAGCTTTAGAGAAACCTGAATGTTTAGCATGCTTCAGGGTAAATTATGGATATGTTCACTGGGTTTAAAAAGCTAAGCAAACTATTTGCTAAGGTGCGTGTGTGTCTGTAAAGATAGCAGCAGTAAACTACTGAAAGCTCCAGCTGCTCTCTGCTGCTAATAAAAGCACCACCATGGGCCACCATCACCAAGTCAAACATCATGAGTGAGTCGCTCGAGCTGCTCGGAGCTGAAGGAAGTCAATTTAGAAATTCATGCACTCCTGCAGCACAAAACTGGATGACCAGACTAAGTTGTGAGAAGCAAGAGCTCTTGTCACATAAGCGCCTCTCTGCTGCATAAAAAACGCACCAGAATTTACGTCCAAAATCATACATGAACACTGGAATTTTAAAGATTGTCAACAATAATCATGTTCTTTGAATCTTTCTTCTAGTTAGAAAAATTCCTGGACTAGAGAGGCATTGCTTTGCCTGCTTACCTTGTGCCATGACTCTCTGCCCTTTTATCCGTGTGGGGTTCAGCTCAATGGGGAGGTTTATTTTGCCTTTCTCACTCGTCCCGTGCTGCTCTCTACTGATTCTTATATTTGTAGTCCCTCGGCAGTCCGGTGTGTGGGCGGGTGGGTGTGACCGTGGCCCTCCCCCGAAAAGATAAAAAAAAGAAAAGAGAAGGAAGAGTACTGACACTGAGAGCCGCGGGGCAGCACTCGCACAGACACAGACGACTTCCGATGATTCATGAGACGCCAGAATTTCGGCACTCCTGTCCCGCTCACGCAGGCACCCTCTGCGCCCCCACACGTCCCTCAGTCAATGAAGAGGTTTGTTGCAGTTAGAAAGGGAAATAAAGTATCAATGAGTAAGATAATATGAGGTCATGACGTTAAATGACTCGTTTGCAGTTTGATTTCTGAAAAATTTCCACAGAGCCCTGCTTGTCATGAAGTAACCAGCTACCCTCACTCAACAGTAAACTTTTTAACTGAATAAAAATCAGCACAACTTTTATTCTAAAATTTTGCATCAGGCTATAAAACGTTTTCCTTTAGATTCCTGACTTTGCGTGCCCTGTTCACAAACTCCTTCCAACGTATTCATCATGAAAGTCACGACAAATTCGTTTTCTCCCAAAACTTCTTTCCAAGCCCCAGTCACACATTCAACCAACCAGCCTCATTTCAGCACCTTTATTGCATGTCCAAATTTAGGTTCCCTGTTGCAGACTGTGAGGCCAGATAAAATCCTATTTTTACATGGACCACCAGGGTCAAATGGGCTCACAAATGGGCTCCATTTAAAGTATTTTCTCTGTCAAAAACTAGATTGTGTTCTCAACATCATTAAACTGGGTCCAGACTCAGATTCTTACTTTGGTCTGGCTTTACTATATGTGCTTCAGTTTTGAAATAGGACAACCTTTCAATATTGTAAGCCACCATTATTCACTGCACTCGGATGGGATGTCCAAACTCGAATGTCTCATGTAAACCATGAATAAAGAGGCCTGCAGGGCATCACGCACATTTGCTACACTCTGGACTCACCGTTCTGGCAACATGAAGCTCAACAAACTCCATCAAGGATAATTGGCTTGGACAGTTTTTTCAATATTGTAATTTTTTTTGGCTTTTGTTTGTGGTTTTATGATGGTAATGTTTGTGTATTGGCATTCATGTGAATGTTTTTAAACCTCGACTAAAGGGGAAATAAAGACGCAACCATGTGCTGGCTCTGTGAATATTTTTATATTTCAAACAAAAAGCTATACATCTGTTATACAAGTAAATATTCATACCAATGGCATTGTTTATACAAAACTGTTACTTGAGTGAAAAGTCAAAGACAATTCTTGTTTTTTGGGACAACAGCGTGAACACAAAGGATACACACATTTGACGGAGTTCACGATCACTTCAGAGCATTTGGGACAGTTAATATTTTATTAGTTATTTCTGCCACAGTCATTCAGCCTCATTCCCACACTGAAATATAATTCACCCTTCTGATGTTAAAAAAAGAAGTCAAGACATGAAAAGTTGAACAATCCTACGCTTTTACAGTTTTCCATGTAAAGCCTTGTGAGGGACGCATCTCAAATTTCAATCTATCACAGTTAAAGGATGAGACAGTGAAATTACAGGCAGCTCTATGACCTGATGTTTTAGTGACAATGATACAAAGTAGCTGTATGTACAGAGTGGCAATGGATGACATAGACAGCTGGAGAACAGGGAGGTCCATCTCAATGATTCCTCTTCAGCCTGCACACTGATTTCGCTCTGCTTTTCCTGGCTCACCTTCATATCTAGAAGGGAAAAAAAACATTGTTTAGGTTTTCTTTGCACAAATTAGTTTATCTGCTACACTTGTCTTTTTGTATTATCAACTGAGGGATGGCTATTGATGCATAGTTTCACTGTATTTACCTTTTATCTCCACATTTCTGACATTAAACCTCTGTTGACTTGCTTTGAGCCTGTAAGGGTTCAACAAAAATATCAGTAAATTTAGTAGTATTTTCTTCAGAATGAGTATTGTTAACTTGAGTGAAACACAGATGATACCTTCTCACTGGTCTGATCCTCAGCCAGCTGTTTCAGTGCTTTTGGTTCAACCGCTGCGGCTGGTTGTGTTTCTCCTGCGGTTCTGGCCAAAGTAACTGGGGTTTGATGCACCGTGGTGGTTTCAGCCGAGTGAGCGCCCGCTGCCTCTTTAACAGTGACAATGGAGGCGCAAACAGAGGAGCTATCGTCTGCCTCCCCTCCAACGGTGGAGTGGTAGCTGTGGCTGGAGCTGCTGAAGCCACTGACGCTCTCTCCTGACGACTCAGAGCTGTCCACTGGGACACCAAAGGAAGATGATGATGAGCTGGATTATCCTGGTCAGTTTCAAACTATCCAACTGATAACAAGACAGATTTTTGAAGAAATTTCATCAAAAGACGCTTAAGGATGAACATTGTTGTGACCCTTGAAACACAACTTATGTTCAATATTTGTCATAATTGAAACCTTTAACAGAGGTTCCATTTTCTTGTCAAACGCAGTTTATTTGAAATCTTGAGGAATGGTCATTTATAAAGTTTACCATCATCAATCTACACTCACACAGAAGATTCTGTCCTGCAGTCTCAGGGTCCAGGTCATCCTCCTCCAGAGCCCCGGGGGGAGACACATATCCTACGAGGCCTCCCGCAGCCCCCTGTCTCTTCGGCCCACATAGGTATCTGACAGGGGACATGGACCCCCTTCCAGAGGAAGAGGAGGAAGAGGAACTGCTGCCCGAACCCACAGATTTGGGGCGACCACCTGAAAGCTGGCTCTGCTGGACGCATGTCCCCCCAGAGGATGCCACCTTGTTCTCTGCAGGAGCCCAGTTCATGAAAGGAAGTCAGAAGAGGTGGGACAAATGAGAGATGATCAACACCACTGAGGGGATCAGGACCACTACCTCTTCCTATCAGCACATAGTTGATGGCTCTGTCGTTGATGGCTGCCTCACTGGGCTGGATGTCCATGAAAGGCTTGTTCCCGATACCTAAGAACACTCTCTCCTGCATACGGATCTCTGTAAAACACAAGAAGTCAGCAGGTCAAAAATAAACGACAGTGGCGGGAAAGTAAGAGAGACGAGGTTGAGATGGTTCGATCGTGGACAGAGGGCAGATTATAGAACGTGGATGCTGAGGACGGCGCGACGGAACTCTTTTAACATGAACTCCTGACAAAGAAATCCTTCTGTTTGTTTCACTGTGACAAAGAAGAATAGTAGGGTTAAAAAGAAAGGCAAAAATAAAGAGACGGATCGTCATTATTTGATGTGAAGCAGCCCGTCTGTCTTTAGAGAGTCACCCGGCTGTGGTGGTCTGCCTTGTACCTCTGTTGTGGATGGCCTGCTCCCACAGGATCCGCTCCAGGTCCTTGGTCCAGGCCTCCTTCACCTCTCGGCTGACCGCCTGCAGCGTGTACGTGTCTTGGCTTTTCCTCTTGCGGAACCAGATCTCAAAGCACAGGCCGCTTTCGCCCGTATTTTGGGTCAAGCCTACGTCAGACGTCTTAAAGCAGAGAAGAGATGATGGGTTGAGGCAATGGTTTTAAATGTCGTGGGTAAATCTTGGCCATATGGGATCAGATGTTTTCCATTAGGGCATGAAAAGTTCAAACAGTTCTGCATCTGCAAATTTGTGTGAAATAACACTGAAATAAGAAAATGAAAAAGAAGAGGAAGTTGAATGTACAGTTGAATGAGGTTCGTAATTTCTGAGAAAACAGGATGTAAAGGGAACACTGCGAAGTTCAGAGTCTTACCAAGGAAAGGTTGCTTATTTCAAGATCGATTTAAGTGTGAATGAAATATTTCACTTAAAGTTCTACCAGGTGAGAGTTTGTTCTCTGCTGTGTTGTCTTTACATCCTCTGTTCACAGAAACTGAAAACCTTTGTGTGTGTGTGTGTGTGTGTGTGTGTGTGTGTGTGTGTGTGTGTGTGTGTGTGTGTGTGTGTGTGTGTGTG
>JASSRZ010000072.1:6254108-6279073 GCA_032164315.1 Malacoctenus gilli | reverse complement strand
GTGTGTGTGTGTGTGTGTGTGTGTGTGTGTGTGTGTGTGTGTGTGTGTGTGTGTGTGTGTGTGTGTGTGTTGTTTGGGGATCATCAATGTAAATTACTGAAGGAGAATGTGACAAAGTGAGTGGATTACCAGATGACATGATACATAACTGTGTGATGGTCTGCATTTGTAATTGATTGTACAATCCCAGGCACCTTAAATGACTGTTTGTAGATGTACGTGTCATTTCCGACGTCCGTCTTCCGGGTCTTGCTGAAGAGAATGAGCTCTTGGAAGAGAAAGATGTGGCGGAAGCATTTTTTCTTCCTAAATGTGACCAAGAACTCATCCTGTCGGATCAGCTGCCCCTGTTCCTTCAGATTTACCTGCAGAGCACATGAAGAGATATTACTGAGGCTGAGAAGCGGTGATCATTTAGAGCGTCTGGTTTGTTATTTTTGGAAGTTTTTTCTAAAGGGGGTCAAAACTCAAAAAGTGAAATCTCATCATCAACTTATCCTGTCTTAAATTTCCAGATAAATGAGCTTTTACAACTTCCTGTTCCTGCAAAATTACTCATGATGGATCATTTCAGCAGTTCAACATCAGCTTACTTATGATGCTGCGTTTTGTCAGGGGTGAATTTTGTTATTTTAGATTGAAGTGCTTATATTACAAATTACATCCGGGAGCACAAACTGTGTTTATGATTAGGACTCCAAGACATAAACATGCTTTTGATACCGATTGACATAAAACCAAATGGCCATGGAGGCTCCTTACATCGCACAGCTGGATGGCATCCATGGCCAGAAGGTTGTTGCCATGGCGGAGCTGGAAGTGGACGACCTCCAGTGCTGCCCTGACCTCAGCGATTTCTCGGGCTTGTGAGGGGGCGCACTCCCTCATCATGTCCTGGAGAAGCAGGCTGTACTTGCTGATGCGCTGCACCGGTTTCAACAGGTATGACCACAAGTCCATTTTATCTCCCAGCTGCTGCTGCTTTTGCTGGCACAACACAGAGGAAATTGGGCGGCGATGGTGAGCAGCTCTGAATGTGTTTGTGGAGACTGAAGCAACAAATGTCAGTGGAATTTGGACATTTACATACATTTTCTCGGGCGGCAAAGGTCACTTTTAAGCATGTCAAGCAGTTTCTTATCATCACTTAATTTGAAACTGAAGTTTTGCCGACTGTTTTTGAATTGGTGAATTTAAGGAGGCCGTGGCTGAGATGGTATGCAGCTGTCTCTTTGTTCTGCTTAGTCCTAGAGGGCCATTCAGGGGGGAACCTGCCATTCATCTACCGTCAGCGAGATATTAGCAACCCTGTTTCATGCGGGATAAGATACCAGATGAGTGGATCGAGAGATTTAGAGGAGGCTGGTGGGAGGGAAGGGTGGGATGTCATGCTCACCTTGAAAAACGTCTGCCCGTGATTGATGAGGAGACTATCAGACTGTGGTTTGTTCTTGCTGTAAAGGGCGTACAGAGCAAAGCTTTCTCTCTAAGACAAACAGAGCAAGTAAAAACCATTAGTCATTGCATTTAAGAGTGAGAGGAACTCTGTGGCCTCAGTGTAAAGAAGCAGCTAAAGGGACACGTCCGGCCCCAAGGGATTCCTGAGAATTTGCTCAAAGTTTCAACACTGAAAACATTCATGCAATTACTTGGAAGTCACAACTGACTCTCAAGACCCTCCTGGATACAATTATTTTGAATTACTGGTCCTTGTGGTCGAAAACAGGCATCAATAATGACCTAATGGTAGAAAATTGTTTCCTCTATTTAAAAGCCAAGATTCAGCTTTTTAGAAATAAAACTAGGGACAAAACAAAACTGCAGCTGTGACTCACGCAGCACCTACATGACGTAAAAAGCAGCGTCCCACTCTGAAAGGTTCGTCCACACAACCCTCCAACTCATCCAGGAAATGATGCCGGTGGAAGTCGTGCAGCTTCTCTAGGTTGCCGAAGATGCTCCCCCTCTGGCCCCGGAGGTCCTGCGGGACGTCAGGCCGCTCGAGCTCAGGGAAGTAGTGCTCACGAACGTATCCGAGAGCCTTCACATACTCCCTTTCCGTGTACAGCAACTCCTCAATGATCCTCCCTACTTTCCTGTTCCATATGGGCGGAATGACAATAAATGAGAACAGAGAGAGATAACCGAACCCAAGTGATCTCAGAATCTATATCATGTGGGAAACTCTTCTTCACATATCGTTCTTTTTTTACAGGTAAAACATAATGCACTGGATGGCATTTTTATTGAGCTTTACATCATCTGAGGAAGCAGATATGACTTACAAAACATTGCTGCTGTTGTTTTCTGATGGTGTGAGCAATGTCCCAGGAGTCCTCGCCTTGTCAGGGTCCGCAATGGACCCTGGAGACCCTTCACCCGCCCCTTCACTCTGCTCCCTTCTCGTCTGGCAGCTCAGGCTTCTCGGCCACAGGTTCTGGTTATGGGAAGCAGGCAGATCTCGAAGGTGCAGCAGATTCAGTTCCAGTGGCTGCGTCCTTCCCTGACAGTGTTTGTGACTTACAATCGGAGGAGAAAAGCTTGAAATGCTCACCAAACGAGAGCCCACGTACGAGCCTTCGCTCAGGGATCGACCCAGAGGTTGATGTGGTGGAACATACCCGGCTCCTTTTCCAGGGATGTTTAGATCTGCTTCACTTGACCTCCTCCTGCTTTCTGGGTTGCAGTCATGGTATTGTTGGAACCAAGTAGCCGGCAATTCTCGTAAATGTGCCTCTTTTGTCATTTTGTGTTTGTTGCCTTTGAACTCAGTTTTTAATTGGTTGTCAGGAGTCACAACAGAGAAGCTTTCTTTAACTGTTTCTGCTAAATCGTCCACCTCTATGGGAGAGGTTGACTGCTGAGGTATGGAGCTTTCATCCTCCCCCAACTCACTCCTTGGCTCCCTCCCCTCCTCTCCTCCGTGAACTCCTGGAGAGTTTGCAGCTGCGGCCTGCAGGGTCTGGTCCTTATCAATGCTTTTTCTCTTCTGCATCTCCTCAAGATGCTTTCTCACTTTTTGGCACCCGACCCGGGCCGCATTCCACACTCCCGTCGCTCCTGAGGCTCCTGATCCCACGGTGCAGATTTTAGCTTTCACGGCCTGAAAGTGCTGGGTGGAGAATTCGCCACCTAGTATCTCCTCATACATTTGGAGTGTGTCTGGAGTCTGAGCCGAGTAACACCCCTGCTCTACTTGCTCCAAAAAATGACTACATTCCTCGGTCAGAGCAGTCACCTGGACAGAGACAGAGGGAGAGAGAAATGGACTCCATATTGTGGATTTAAAGGGAGACACACATCGTTCAATGGGATTCATGAGAAAAAAAAGTGAAGTGAGGGATGTCAGACGGGTGAAAAACATCCAGAACACGAACCTTTTCACAGAAGCTGTACACATGCACCAGTGTGTCCAGTTCTTCGGATCTCTTTTCTACCCGCAACATAATGTCTTCTACATTGGACTTGAAAGTGCTGACCAGAGTCCGAAATATCTCTGTTGCCGGACTCGAGTCGCTGGTGCCAACAATCCTCTCGGCCTCCGTCACCAGGGTCAATGCATATTGTTGTTTCTCCTGGTATCACATACAAAGCATCAAGTTCAGAGTATTTTCCTTCCCTCCATCTCCTGTTATATCTTCAGCAGTTTTATTTAATATATGGGAAATGAGGGCAGAAAGCTAAGTGGTGGAGGCTTTGTGCTTGTGTAATTTTGGAGTAATACCTTGGACTGAGTGAGAAACAGATGAAAGTGCTTTAAGGCGTTTTCAGTGCACACCAGGGTGTCCTCCGTTGGGTGAGAAGCTTTCA
Organism: Malacoctenus gilli; assembly: GCA_032164315.1. Classification (NCBI taxonomy): domain Eukaryota; kingdom Metazoa; phylum Chordata; class Actinopteri; order Blenniiformes; family Labrisomidae; genus Malacoctenus; species Malacoctenus gilli. The sequence goes on along the minus strand of JASSRZ010000072.1, from coordinate 6,275,263 downwards.
GTCTCTGTTCACCTTCTGTGCTGAACCACAGACCAGTCTGCAACATATAACACTGGGAATTACGGAACGTTGCATCAAAGCTGTAACCATACCCTAGCATACTGCACATTTTCATGAAGAATAATCAATCATGGAAGCTCATGTCAACTTTTTGACGAATGTGAAACAAAAGTCACAAAGGAGCTGCTTTGATGGTGTGTCAAAGTACCGTAGTGATTTTGTTTTCTGTCTCTCTGAGCCTGAGGAGGAAGTCCAGGTGCTGCAGCGACTCATTCGATCTCATCACCAGCATGTGGAGCTTCTCTTCAACCTGATTGTACAAACTTGTCACTGACTCCAAAGCATCTCTGTGAAGGAAGAAGAAGCATCAAGAAAATACAGAAAAAATACAGACAAATTATAATGAATTAATTTAGTACATATAGTACGGTTTTTGAGTGCTTGTTTTGTTTGTTTTAAGTTGGCAGTATGTTTGTGACTGGAATTTGTGTGTATATTTGTAGGATTTATGAAGTTGAGTTAATGCAATACAATCCAGTGTCTAGTAGGTGGCACGATTGCGGTTTGCCTTGGCGCCAACATCCAACTTGTCCAAGGAAGCCAATTAGAGAACAGCTGGTGTTGGACTGAGGCACACTTGCATTGTTAGCCACTTGAGAAAAAAAAACGATTTCTTGAAGACATTGTGTTTTTTCCGTGAACAGACTGCAGCCAAATCACGGTAAGCAACAGATTTTACAGCAACAAGTGAGACGGAGAAATGTGGCAAGTATACGTGCGTATGCAGCCCTGTAGTGGCTTAGAGACCGCATTGGAACTCTGTAGGTCTAATATTGAAGAAAAATAATGACGATTTTTTTCTCTCTTCTGTCACTTAGTCCGTCTGAAACTGTGTGAATGACACACAGGTCGCAGACTGTATGTTGAGATGCTCAGTCAGCTCATCAGTGGTTCTATCGAACAATGTCATTGGTAGAGAGCTCTCAGGTGAAGCTTCACAGTGGTCCTCTGTATTTCATGTGGTGAATCCCGTTGCTTAGTGATGGGGACCATTAGTTGGTGTTAAAACATAGGTGGCATCATAAAAATAAACCCATACTACCGCATCAGTGAGTTGAAACTGGGCCAGATTGAAATATCCTTCTCTTGAAAATATCTTCTCCTGATCATTGTCCTTGAAAGTATCATCTGGGCTTCAGGAGCCTTTGTTGTAAACATTGTAACCAGCATGTATGAGTCGAATTTTGTCCATTTGCTTTCTCTTTGGTCCACATTGGGAGTTTCAGTTCAATCACATACAGTCTGACGGGAGGTGAAATTGTGATTCTAACACCTTACTTTCATGTAATCTGTTTGCTGTGTGTTTTTACACACCTGTTAATGATAAGCAGCATGACAATGACTCATATGTCTGGATAACTATTACGGTACCTGTAATCGTCAGATTGTGGAAACCTGAACTCCTCCTTCTTCATCCTTGCCAGTAAGGCTCCTCCCTCCCTCTGCAGCGTGACCAGTCTCGCATCTTGCAGCACTTCTTTCATTGAAACCTTCTGTTCCTCAATGCATTGCTGCACCTCCTGCAACAGCCAGACCAAGCAGACGCAGTGTGTTTGTGTGGTGTGTGTGTGTGTGTGTGTGTGTGTGTGTGTGTGTGTGTGTGTGTGTGTGTGTGTGTGTGCATGTGCGTGTACGTGTACGTGTACGTGTACGTGTGCCCGTCTGTGTGTGTTACCTGAGCCGTGTCCAGCTGACTTCGGTTATCCACTCTATTGATGGCCTTTTGCAACAAACTGTCTGCCCCCCTCAGATCAGTCAAGAAGGAAACCAGTCTCTGAAGTCAGTTAAATTTACATTATGAAATGTACGGAAGGAAAGTTTTATACCCACACGCCCAATGCAGACACACCATGTTGTGTTTATTCAGTTAGTGACAGAGTATTATTAGATATATGAGGGTGTTCAGTGGCTAGAGATTCATCACCAACAAGTATCGCAACAGCAAAAATATGTTTTCCCAAAAACTAATTTTGTTTAATTTTTGTTCTGACTGTTTTTGGTCATGAAACTCCTTGCCATAAATTATATTCAGTCCTTTGATGAACTGTGCAGTTGTCATTTTGTAATCACAGCCAGTGTATGTGTAAATGCGGGATACAGTAAATGAACAGAGGCTCTGAGTTACTCTAGGTCTGTAATCATCAGTGTTCCCTAAGTGTGAAATGTTTATTCCCAACCCACATTTGGCAATTAGTGCATTGAAAATGCATCTCAGATAAGACTTTGTAGTTCCCTAATGGACACAATATCCCCCTGTAGACCAAAGCAAAGCAGAGGTCAAGTCCATCTGGGGGTCACGCATATTTGATGTGGGTGTGTGGGGGATGCACCATTTCAACTGCAATTCAAGCAGTTAATCCAAAGACATAAGTGAAAACTTCGCAGGTCCTCAGAGTGCTGTAACACGACAGTCATGTGTGGTTATACGATACCTGATGGAACTGCAACCAGTCGCTGTGATTATATACAAAGGTCCCTCCAAAGTCGGAGGTCAGTTGGTAGGTTTCCACCGTCTTGTTTACAGCTTTCATAGAAGTCACCATGTCCATCTAATGGTGAAAGACAGGCAGGACAAAGGGCACTCACTCCATGTTCTCAGCTCTGATTCTAACGAAAAGGACAGAGGAGTGGTTTGGTTTACTGACCTGCAGTCCCGGCTGTTTTTCAGGCCGCGGACTTGTGTCTTTATCCATCAACATGACAATACTGTGGACGGCATGGAGAGCTTGCTCCTGTTGCAGATAGTCAGGAAGAGATGTTAGTCACAAGGCTGCAAAGGCTTTTTGTCCGTCTTGGATCGTATTAGCTCTTAGAGCTGCCATAGATGTTTCCTCATTCAGGTATGTTGAGGCCTTTTTGCAGGAGGTACAGTGCGTCTGTGAACTTGAAAATGCTTTAAAAATGTGGTTGCAGGCTTGTTTTTTAGCACCTGAGCCATCAGCAGAGCTTTGTAAAGCTGAATCGGGGGAGGTTTCTTCCTGGCGTTGATGATTAGAGTCATTCCCAGATCTCGCACGTCTTTCCTGGAAAAACAGGGAATCAAAAGACTTTGTCAGTTTATATGTTTCCTTACTGATTTTTTTCCGGTGATAAAATCCAGATTTGACAGTTTAAAGAACCAAACTACTTGATTTTCATCCTTAACTGACACCCACTTGTGCACTCTGTCATTTGCTTGTCCTGTGATGCTTTTGCACAGCCTTCCTAATGATCCCTCCTCAGTTACCGACGTGCGAGCCCACATCAGACAAGGCTGCTAACTCTGGCAGGACCCTGCATACCAGACAGCTGGCAGCCAGCCTGGCTGCACACTGTTTTGGTGCGGCCCCTTACTATGATGACACAGGGGGTCAAGCTACATGGTAGCTTTTTGAACTTCAAAGTCTCCATTTGCTGTCGTGTCAAAAATAACACCACTAAAGTATTTATTAAACGACCCCTTGAGCGAATGCATTCAAAAGCCTTTTGTAGAGGGTCAGTGTGGGTCACTGTTACCGCTGACTGATTTTGAACTGAAGCTTTATTTGTTGTTGAACTGTAACTATACAAAGTGATGGTCCTGGAGGGAACACTAAATCGCAAGTAAAACCACATGTTTAGTTTTCCAAACGCTGAAAGGTAGCAGTATGTTAAAGTGGCGATCTGCTGCTCTCTAGTGGTCAGATCTGTTGTTGGATGTTGGTGTTGCAGTTGGTCCAAACTGATTTTTATAAGCCATAAAATGATGTAGGACGTCAAATATCATTTTTTCAGCATTCAAATTTCCCTTTTCATAAGTAGGATGAAAAAATGCAGCAATTTTTTAACTGTTTTAAGGTAAATCAACCAGAGGTAGTTCTGGTACAATACAGTCTAAGTAACAAGTCTTATGACATGATTGATCACTTTCAGTACCTGGGTATTGAGTGTAAATAGAGAAGTAGTTCACAAAGCGTCTGTGCTGACAGAGAAGGTGACATCCACTCCTTTCTGTCACCGTGGACCTCCACCACTGCCCTCCCCGTCTTGTCTCTGCTGCCTGCGTGTGAAGACAGATAAAGGTAACTAGCTCGCTGCCTGCAAGAAGTCTCAGGCACTGATTTTTGACACCGACAAAAGTGTCACTGTTATTCCATGCGATGGGCTGAAGGAGCCTTTGAGATGTGTTTTTGCGACGCAGATAGATGTTTTGTTTGTGTGAATTACCTGGTAAACAAATAATTCCCAGCTCGAGCAGACCACTGATCCTCCTGAAACTATGTTCTCCATTCTCTGGAGGCTGCGCAGGTTCAGGACTGGAAGGGATCCTGACTTGTGGAGTGGATGACTTCTCTGTCCGAAACAGCAATTCTGTCAATAAATAAGAACATTTCCCCACAAAGAACTAGGTACTCAAAAGCAGAATTTCAAAGAGGATGCAGGGAAAACCCTGAAAAAAGAACAAAGTGCTGTTTTTTCCAGCTCTCTCTTTCTGGGAAGGCCGATATTTTGAGGCATGCACAGATAATTCATGTTATGTCCCATGAGGTAACCTTTGCCCCTTGTCATGCCATTTTTGAGGATTAATTTGTTTAAGCACAGCTTTTAACTGCTCTTTGTCATCATGGACCTTCTTGGCACAGCTGCACAGCGTTATGCTGTCTCTAAACACTGAGCTGGGTTCCTATAACAAAGGGCGGCAGTGGCTCAGTGACTAAAGCCTGGGTTTGATTTGAGAGGTCCTAATTAGCCTTCTCTGAGCCAACAAGGCCTCATCTGTTCTCTCTTTCTCTTTGCCCCTTTAATAGCCCATGACAAGCATGTCGCCAATCAAGATCTCAGCTTGCCCCTCTGAGGGCATGTGGTTGCATGCCAGAGGGTGCAGAGGATAGGAACCTCCTTCTCATATGTTGCGCTGTCTCTCCAGATTAGAAAAATGCTCGGCTTCTTGTTTTTCACCCAGTGGGCTCGGGCCCACTCTTCCACGAGGGTGTAGCTTGATATTTCCGCTCCCTCCCTTGATAACGGGGATAACATGAACATGGCCCAGAACTGAGACAGCAGCGGGAGAATCCCTGGAGGAAGATGGTGCTTAAACCTGATCTTTGAACTCTGAACCCTCCTTCAAAAAGACTCTTTATGAACTGCGACCCTCAGAGGAGCACACGCCCTCAAACACGCGAGGTCACGGTCGAATTTCACTCCGTCTGTTTGGCTTAAACGTTGTGAGACCCCTTTTAGCGCAGAGCAGCATATTGGAAATGTCTGTGCGTGCACAATAGCAATGATGCACAGACTGCATGTCTGGACATGAAATCTTAAACAGTGAGAGTCTTTTGTGAGCATCCTGAACACTTTGCCCTTATTTGCTCACCTTTTTTGGGGCTCTTTTGTCGGTCCAGCTTTGGCATTCCGACATCCAGCACTTCATCTCGCCTGCTGATGATGCTGGTGATGGTTTCAGGGCAGATATCACTATGGCTCCTGTTGTTGAGTTGATAAAGAGGTGGGCTTCCAAAAGACGTCTCTGACACAGTGGACAGAGATCTTGTTTTCACTTTGTGTTTTCCTGATTGTTTCACAATGCTCCCCTTCTGGAGGGGGGTCCAACCACCATCAGCGGCTGCAAAGGGCACATCTGTAACTGGATGCACACAGGCAGTGTGTGGTAGTTGCTGGGTATTCAGTTTTGTCTGGACTCTGTAACTGAGGCTCAAAGCAGGAGTTACTTTCAAAATGACCGGTGGTTCCTTCGACTGGCGTCCTGATTCACAACTCGAAGGTGGTTCATTGCGCTGTTTGCATTGGTGGGTTTTATGACTTGACATGAGTCCTTTACAGTGGTTGCAAGAGGTTTGCTGTTGGTCTTTTTCAGCTCCAGTTTGACCTTTGCATCCTAACTCCCCCTCTTCACACAGGCCCACCTCCTCCAAGGCAGCCAGGAGGTCCACACTCCCCCTCTCAAATGGTACGGGGTTCCTCAGAGCTGCCAAGTAAGAGTCTCTGTACCGACACTTAAAGTCTTCATCACTGATCCCCTCTGGCAGCAGAGTTTGGCTGCATGGTGTACAAGGTTCATCTCTGTACTGAAGTGTGTCTGCACAGGTTGCATTATTCCCAGGAGGTACAGGTGGGGGGGGTCTGACGGGTTTGAACAAAAGTGATTCCCGAGCAATTGGAAGGCCATCTGTCTGTTTATCCACAACCTGACCGCCTTTGCCAACGTCCACCAGATCGACATAATCCCCTTCAATCTCTTGGTAGTTGTGACTGTCCCAACTGTTTGGAGAAACCCAGCCAACAGGTTTAATAAGTGGCTTTGGACATGATTTGGGGACTCGTCTTTCATGATGTACTTTGACAAGTTTGGACGCCGAGTCTGTTGATCTCAGAGAGTTGGACATTCTGTCTTCAGCTGGAAAGACCATTGCTTCCACGGGGAGAGTGGAGGCATTGAAATGGAGGATGCTGGAGCTCTTCGTGGGCTCGGGGGGAGGGTCCCGGCAGGTTGGCATGATCTTCGGCTTGTTTAAAAACTCTGGTATAGCAATTTTAGCCCAAGGCAATTTGATCACCCCTTGATCCGTGCAAAGCAAACAGCGTGACAGGGGGACACCATGGCGTCCTTCGTTGACATCTTGCAGCCAGTCTTCGGTGAACATGCAGGGATAGCAAGTTTCAGGGATGGGGGTCTCCTCCACCTCCCGGCATCCCTCCTCCAGGAGACTTTTCAGGACGATGCGTGCCGCTTGGTCCCCGAAGGGTTCCATCTGCAGGTAGAAGTCACCAGGACGCAGCAGCAAAGGGTTGACAGGCGCCAACTGGATCACAGTTTTGTCATGAAGACACAGAGGCCAGCCTTCACAGCGGAAAACCACATCAGAGTATCCAGCCTGGAAGAAGAAAACGACATAAATATTCATTCAGTTTTGTTGTTCCTTTTGATACACGTTTCCTGTTTTGAATTTACAGGGTTTTATTTGATCAGAACTGACTGTATTCAAGACTTCTATTATTTTTAATATATACCCAAAAGTAGGAGCAAGTCTGATCTGGAAAACATCCAGAAATTAATGACTGAAGTTGAACCTTCCTCTTGCTAAAACCTACAAGGTTAAAGACATTTGTTGGCCCGACACTTCATCTTGTGTTCTTCAAATAAATCAGAATTACTCCCTCACAATCTGCCATCACTACCTCATAGAACATTTTACGATAGGTTTACTAAAGGTCTCTGTTTTCATGTCTGTTTTTTTTGTATGTGGAGATTACAGTGCCTATTGGGGCTCAACTGAATTCTGGAAGAATAATTAGATTACATGAGAAAGTCTTTATTGTCTCAGACTGGGTAATTTGATCTGCAACAGCAGTCGAAAACCAGATTCAAACCATAAATTAATACTGTACAACAAAATAGAATACAAAGAATCACGCATAGCTTATAAAATATGTCATTGGGTGTGTTTTTATGACCATACATGTAGTTTATAATTTAAGACGGTGTTTCCCCAAACTTTTTTCATCCAAGGCACACGTTTTCGTTGGAAAATATCTCGAGGCACACCACCAACAAAAATCTTTAAAAAACAGTTCTATATTTGAATGAATGAATGAATGAATGAATGAATGAATGAATGAATGAATGAATGAATGTGGTTAAAATCCCAAAGAATGAACATGACTATCTTTACTGTTTTAGACTTGCTCCATAAATATGACGACAAAAAGAACAAAGTCACGTTTTAAGATCTCATGCTGTACTGGCAGGAGCTGAGTGCTTCTTACAGTGACTGTCACAACTCGTCTGTGTTCCTCATGTTGGTGTAAAATGCGCAATAAATGCAGGTTGTCCCGTCGAACTACATACTGGGGTTTTCCATCCATCCACAAATGCATCATGGCTGTCAGAGCGCCACTGCTATTGACCGTACACAGCAGCTGATCTTCACGCAGACAACCTGAACATGTGCCAATGCAGCACAATCAGACTGACAACTGGGAATATCACGATTAACCACTCCCGATTAGCAAGTGGTTAACCAGGCTGCACGCAAACTGACCAGTGGTTTGGCGATCCTGTTTTAATATGCTCCGTAATTAATATTGGACAATTTCCCACATCACAGCTGAACATCTATCACGGCACACCAGTGTGCCACGGCACAGTGTTTGGGAAACACTGGTTTAAGGACACAAGCCGAAAGCTTTTCTCGAAGCCTTGAAGCTCAGATGTCTGTTTGATTTGGCCCTCTTAGAGAAGGTGTGTGTCCATCTGACAAAAGTACAAACTGATTGCATTGAAAGGGACGTGGGTTAACTGTGATGACCTTTGCCCTCTGGATGACTCTGGCTTGATAAACATTACCTAGCTGCTGCAGTTTCATGCCACTGACTGTTTTTTAAGGAAACTTTGACAATGTTCCCCAATCCTGCAGCTTTCCTTATAAAGAAAAAGCTGATCCACATGTCTTCAGCCTTTCTGATGTTCACTTGAGAGCAAGAATTATCACGCCATTCTGTTGAATCGGATTCATCACAGGGCCGTGGCCCTTCTTCCTGGTCCTTCATGAGGCTGATGACAAAGGAATTGTTGGCAAAACTGACAATGAACCTTGAATCATGAATGAACACCACTCTGACAGTTGTGTGCAGCACATAAAGTCAAGGTGATCAGACACACCCTGGGGTGAGCCTGCATTCACGTCAGGGCTTCCTCCATGGTTCCATTGACAATTTTTTGTGACCTCATAGTCAGGAAGTGGACCAGTCAATGTAGAGCTGGACCACTTCCTGAAGGATCACATTTTTTGTTACTTTTAGAGAGAAATCACAGCAAGCAGGTTCAGGTTTGCTGCCAATCTGATGAAGCAGTGTAACTTCATTAGAGCAGCAGGGGCTGTTAATATATAACGTCCCTGGCCAACTTGTGAATACCTACTGTAGAGCGACTCTGAGCCCTTTTACATTTTGTTTATCAGCATGTATGCATCAAACATTGGCCAGTTTTTGCATTAAGTTTGTTAGCTTAGCACACAAATGTATGATGATATTATACTCACACATGCTGCCTGTTGGACAATCTCCAGCAGGTGTTTGGATGGAATGAGGAAGTCCAGCAGGCATTGCAGTGCATCACCGTGGTAACGCTCATCTATGGTGCGAAACAGCTGGCTGAGGACTATGGGCGCGGTGGCCTCGAAGGGTGGGAAGAGGGCCGACAAGGCGCTCTGGATGGACAAGTCCAGAGATTCTGGATTCTGGAGGAGACAGGAAGAGACAGAGGTCAGTGACTGCAGCTGTATAGAAACACAAAGGAAAATAACAACACAAAGAGAGGAACCTCGTCGTCAGTCACTTTTGAAAAGTTCTTTTGGGTAACTTTGTGAGATTACACAATGACTACATAACAAATTACTGAAGTTCAAGCTGAATAATTATTATTTCTTAGCAATGTCTTTGTTGCGTAAACAAAAAGCAGTAAAACATTCACAGTGTGAGAGACAACAATGCTTTTAAACCACACAACATAAAAAGTAATGTGAGATGAATCTTCTATTTCAGTCTTTCCTCTCATATAAATATAACAGATGCCCACTAAACTGAAATCCCGGGGTTACAGTTGTTTTATAGTGTTGAAGGCAGATGTCCAGCTTGCCTCATTGGACATCTGCTTTCATCATTCTCCTCCGCTTTCATTTTGTTTTTACTGGAAATATTTATATGCGTTAGGGAAGGTGAACAGCGAGAGTCCTACCCTCAGAAGGGTTCATTCATGGTTTGCTTCCTCTTTCTGTCTCACCTTGAATACAGATTCTCTGTCAATTGGTGGTCAGAGTAAAAGCTATATATCATTTTGATGTACTTCAGATAGCTGAATGTGTCTTTGGAGCTCATGATGAACCTGCTGCATGCAGGGATGTTGTATCTATATTTCTAAAGGAATCTATAAATTACATGGTTGAATTTTAGTCCAAAATATACTTTTTAGGCAGATTTTGTTCTTACAGTAGGATAGATGTGTATTCCTGACTTTGTACACTCTGCATTGTGAGTTCAAATATAAACACAAAAAATGTGTCCCTATTCACTGAACTAGTACTGTACTGTTCCGCAAACTGTTACAACTAAAGCAAAGATAAGGAAGGTTCGAGCAGCGATTTGGTGAAGCTTCAACTGTTTTATGGGGTTGTTTTAATTTGCCCTGCATCAGTATGTGCACTTTGTTTCATATCCAGCCAGAACACTCGACTTGAGCTGCTGTGTTTGCAGCAGAGCTGAATGAACCTCTGATCTAATTTAAAGTGACAATGAGGCATATGGTTCCATCTCAAGTGGCCATGAAGATGTGACCATGTATGGTGCTCGTCTATATTGCAGGGCCTACTTGATGTTGGTATTTACTGTACACACAAGTCTGCCTTTGTCGTTTGAATCCCTGCATGCATGAGCCACAAGCAGCAGCAGTTCCACTGATGAAGTCCAGCTAAACACGTGGAAACCATTCAGATGAATAGGAGAGCATCTTTAAAATGCTTTTGGTGAATCAGTCTGATGACAAGCAAAGTTTTCAGACCTGTCGGGGTGGATTAGAGGAGCAGTGTAACATTCTCATTAAGCTGAATACACTTTTTCAATCTTCACTGACATAAGATTGATTCAGGGGTTTTCAGGTCAGTGATATCAAGAGAATGCAGAGGTGAGACCACAACGTGAAATCTTATAAGTCACAAATGTGGATGTTTTGGAGTTTGAGTTGAAAAAATGCCAGATCAAAGTCAGGTTAAATATTAACCTGCCAGTCAACTTCTCAGTCAAGAGTTTGATTTGCTCTCTCACAGTAAGCAGGAAAAAAATTTTCTCCTGCAGTGTGACTCTAAACGACTGTGTTGTCTTCAATCAATACTTTGGCCGCATTGTAGTTAAGGTTGATTCATCTAGTTTTCCTCATTTAGTCCAACAAAGAGGTTTCAGATGCTCAACTTAGTTTTTTCTTGACACACATGACAATTGAATCAGAATCCAATTGTCAGATAAGGATGGAAGGACTCTTTTCAGTGATCAGGTAAACGAAGACATTGAGGATCTGACACATCTCCTGCTCCCATTTGCTGAGCACAGCAGGCATGCTATTCATACAATCAGTTCTCAGCATCCTGCTGTGTTAATCTCTCAGTCCTACAAAGGCCTTTAGTTTTTAGCCTTCTTGCCATTTAACTTGATGGCCTGAGACCAGACCAGCCCTGGATAAACACAAGGGCTGCAGCTTCAAAGACCTCACGCTGGGGCCGTTCGGCAGATGGGAATGCTTGTGAGCACCTCGAACATAAAACACGGAGAAAAAATGTTATTTGATTCCTGCAGTTGTTTATATATCGCTTAATTTTTCAGTAAATCCCTCAGACGTGTGTGGATTTTTTTCTTTTCATAGTTTGCTTCACTGCAGCGCCAAGTGGAATCCAGGATGTCTTAAATATACATTAAATTTCTTTAAAATGAGCTAATGTTGATGAATGGGATTAACTGAGCGTTTATACTTTGTTGGCTATAAATAAATGACAATATTTGACCACTTTCAGTGATCTGGGTCTGTGTATCCCTTTGTAGTTGTTTCATGTCCTCGGTAGAAAAGAATGCTTCCTCTTTCTGATCGTGCACATCTGTCACAATAGATCATGAAATGGAGAGCGGGGGACCTCTGAGGCTCGCTCTCCAATGGTAATGCATCACAGCTGTTTGAGAGTGACTGCAGCCGTTTAACTCTGGGTCTACTGCAGACTCTCCAAGCCAACAGTAGACCTGAGGTCATGTCTGCTGACATACAGCTCTGTGAAGTGACTGTGCTGAGGTGACATAATTCATTGTTCAAACTTTATGGGAATCAGTGTAAACACCCTGTGTGTAGTTCTTTGTGAACGCACTGATATCAATGAAATACCTGTGCTTGTCCACCTCCTTCGATGTGAATCACTTCTTCAAGTCGAAACCAGTTAACATTTCTGGTGGCTGTTGCGGCATTTCTTGTCTTAAAGTCTCTTTCGGTCAGTCTCGGCTCAAACGGCAGTGGAGGAGTCACCTTCGTGGGTGGTTTGCTCCGAGCTACTACTATGAGTGATGCTCTCCTGTGATTTACTTAGCTGAGCTTGGCTGTGCCTTGTTCAAACAGCCAAATGAACCCGGGGAGGGAGGCTGCTTGTGTTGTGAGTCATTTTAGCCCTCATGAAATCGGACCCTGCCACACACTAAAGGAAACGGGTCACACCCGTGGGAGGTTGGAAATGAATTGTTCTGAAACTAATTAAAATGTGTCCAGTTTAGGTTGCAAGGAAAGTTAATAAAAATGGATATTCGTAGCCATTATTTCAACCAACGTAACTATTTAACTGTTCTCAGGGCTCTAATGGTCTTGTACTTTGTCTTTTGTTTATTAGGAGACTGGGAAGAAAAAGTGACTTAAAGGAAAGTTTAGAGACATTAAAAGCAGGTTTGCTTCTCTCACTGAGTGTTTTTCTTGCAGTCGGTGTTATTTACATGTCATTATTGCAGGAAGTTTAGCCTGGTTAGCTGCAGAGTGCAGCTGTGGACAGAGCTGTCACTAAAGAGGCACATCAGAAAGAAGTGTGGGTAAACTAAAAGTGGTTTATTTTCATTACTTATCCTCCCTACAAGAAAAACCATCGACCTGCTCTGTGATCTTTGTTTTGTATGAAGATTGCTGTGAAGCCAAATGTTCATGGTGACACTCACTCTCTTGGATTCAGTAAACACCCTGAAAATGTGTTTAAATGCTTCCTGTTTCTGTTTCACTATTTCATCCATTCAAGAATTTGTCAAGCAGCTAAAAACGCACTGATCCTGATTTAACGTGCGGCCTTCGAATAAAAAGCCAATCGCTGCATTATTAGGATGAATGGTTTTCCATTCTTTCGTTCTCTTCCATGTAATCATAAAATTACATACATATGTTTTTAAACATCTGTAAAAATGTTTGCTTATTTTTCTATCTTCTTTTTCACTCAATGAAGTTTGTCTGCTATGCAGCATGACAGCTTCCTTCTCTGTAGGCCCCGATATAAACTTCTTATGAATTGTTCAGTCTCATAAAACTGCACAATCACCCCCCTGTTCCTGCGATGATCGCTCTTTGCTGTGCTCACTAATGTAGCTCCCACTGTCAGGAGAAGTTACTGCCATTTTCACAGCATATTAAACTCCCACAATCAGCCAAAGCGGCACATTCAGTCAAGCTTAAATCCTGAACTTTTATGTTGCTCTGCTGTGACTGTTGCTTTTGATCGCTGTCCAGCTGACCACATTCCAGCGTTGCCTCCTCTGCACGATGAAGACAAGGGGATTCCCCTCTCCTCCCACTATTGTCCAAAGCAGCCTGTGACTTAACTCCTGGAGGAGCTGCAGTCTCCACCAGTGATCTTTGTTTGGCCTGAATTGGTATGCTAACATGGACAAGAGGCATTTTTGTCAGGGTCCACTCTGTCTTTGTTCTGTCCACCATTTAAGCCCCCCCCCCCCGGAGTTTGAGCATCAGCCAGATAATTGCAGGTTTCACCATTTTGCCCCGAGCTGTCGCCGTAGAAAGTCTTTCGGCCAGATTTGAGCCGCAACCTAAACAAGCTGTCAGAGAGTGTAAATTGCACAATGTGTATTTGTGTCAACAGCCACAACAAACTGAAAGCATCATTATGAGGCTCAAATGGCAGCATTATATATGTGTGAAGAAGATGAGCGTTTAAAGATGGACACAACTCCTGTGGTGACATGCTGGAAGGCTCTTGTTATTGGTAGCCTGACTGGTCAGTGCGTTTTCTTAAAATGCTTGTTACAAATGGACCTTCGGTTCACCTCCGGGCTAAATCCCCCCAAAAATGAACTAGACTGACAGTTGACTTAAGACCTGCCAGCCAAATCCCGAAGCTTTCCTAATTTTTGCATGTTCAGACTTGTAGCAGCGTTCAAGAGCGCCTCCAGCTTTTCACTGCAGTGTTTGCAGCACTCGGGGGACTTGGAAGTATCTGAGACCAAACCAGAAGAAATATAATTGTGGAAAGAACAAAGAGCTGAGCTCCCAAGTGAATCATTTGGCTGGTTCCTCATAGAAACCATAACTTGGACAGATGTTGTGTCTTGGCCTGATTTTAATCAAACTGGTTGTATTAGTCAGAGTCTCAGTCATAACATAATCACAAACATACAATCAGTGTCTCCATCTTTTACTCTGTTTACTTCAGCGACCAATGTTTTGGTGAAAAGACCCAACAAACAAATAGAGTGCAGTCGGGGTTATTAGCTACACATTTCTCCCAGGACTACATATAAAAATGTTTATTTATTTAAATTATATTCAATTGAAATATGATCTTTCTTATAGAGTTTGTCAGATTTCTGCTCAGACTTCTTCTCACATTGTCTTGGATCAGTCATGAATTAGAAACCAGTTTATTCAGTTTGTGGTGAGCTTGAATAGGATTTCATAAACTACTCATGAATTAATCTTTAAACTGTGAATAAGGAAGAACGAAAGGAAGCTCACACCTGAAAAGACGCGAAAACAATACTGCTATTCATGTTGAAATTTACTGTTTGGAAACTCACAGGACAATAACTCAACTTTGTGTGGAGCTCGCCTAAATCTCTGCTGTCATCACAAACACTGACGCACGTCTGCCATTATTGGCAGCGGAGAAATTGAAAAACCTGCTCTGAGGCTTCGCCCACATCCTAATCAGATCTCAGGACTCTGCTGGTCGGATGCCTTTACTTTCCTGCCACCGCACGATCAGACAGGTGGGTCGTGTAAGAGGCTCTTCAAAGCCGACTGGCAACAACATATGCTGTTGTTGCTGCAGCCTCGCTGTCAAAGCACTTAGAATAACGATCAAAATCCTGCTGAATATAAAAGGAGCTTGTAATGATTGAAAATTTTTTCCACAGGATTACCTCTTTTCTCAACAGCTGATCAGTGCATGAACCCCTCCCAGTAGACATAACGAGACAACGCCTGTCAAGCTGGTCTCATTTGCATTCTAGCAAAATCTCAGTCAAACAGCCAAACTGCTTATCGCTTTGCAACTTTCATAATATCTTGAGAGGATCCACCGATTTCCTTCTATTTGAATAAACAATCACCTGGAAACAAGTGCTGTGGGTAAATAAGGCCCGCGAGCCGACGAGGCCGCAAAGCCATGACGGATTTCTAAGTTACATTTGTCAGCATGTGTGAATGTTTATAGGGAGTAAACTAAGTAGTGACAGCTGCTGCTCTTCATTCCTAAGGAATGCACAGTTTTCGGTTCAGTCCAAGTAAACAGCAAACAGAGATATAGCGGTGCAGGTTCGCACAGAGGATACACCGAGAGTCGCTCTCGCATTCTGTCCAAACAGAGGTTTTAACCACTAGGCTGGAAGGACACCCAGTCTGGCGAGGAAATGACACTGTTGCCGTCACTCTCGGGTTTCTGGAGACAATGCAGGCTGGCGAGTGACCTGCAGACGGTTTTCCCTGAAAACTTGGCTGCGCCTCTGTTTTGAAAATACTCTGCAGAGCCTCTGTTGAGTTTGACCCACTTTTGTGATCTGGATATAATAAACACAATGAATACAGCTCACAGCTCTGTCACAAAACTGACTTGCTGACTAAGGTAAAAATAAAGACAGATATCTATAATTATTTTCATAAATCATGGAGGTTTCTTATTAAAATTGTTGCTGTCTCAGTAGAAAGAGGCAGAGTGGAACAGCTGGACGTATTATTATCGCTGGAGATGTGATGGCTTGTAAGAGGAAGTGAGGAAAACCAGGGATGACAGTGAGAGAGAGGGCGGGAGAGGCACAGCTGTGACCCTGTGAAGACCGCTCAGTATGTACACTGTAAGCCAATCAAAATCTGAAGTCTCCCATGCAGTATATCTAGAGTGTTTCACACAGTTAACAGCTTATAGTCTGTGCATTCGCAAATGGTCCTGTGACTCATCCGCCGGAGCTGAGGAAGTGCAGTTGTCATTCGAGGATGGCATGTAGTCATCTGAGACTCTTGCTGTCTCTCAATTAAATATTGAAGCTGTACAAAATCCAAATCAACATCAGTGAAAATCGACTACATGAACTTGTGTGACCTCATGTTAGAAAGCTTCAGTTCTGTGGTGTCTCGAAGAAGAAACTGACCTTGGACATTTGCGCACACTGACCGATAATGTTGCCATTTGGGGACTTCTACTCCCCACTCACTCACCCTCTGTTATCTGTTTTTATTAGAACAATAAAAACTGAGGCAACCAGATCATGTGGCTTGTCGTCACCGGACAAATACAACTAAAGGATTTAATGCAAATCAGCCGCTTTCATCTCACCGTGAGCACATCTGGTCAGTTAACTCCTGAATTGTTTTGATTTATTTAAATCCAACATGATCCTTTCTTCCACACAACTAAGTAGAATAGGTGTGTTAATTTAATCTTTGAAACTCCAACTAAGTGTTTATTATTGTTTCCTTTGCTCTGATTAAGTACTGTGTCACATTTCAGTGTCCTTGAGCACTTGTGTTGGTCGCATGGCTCACATAAACATTTGAGTTTTGAGCTTAAAGACTTTGAAAGGTCAACTGGATTCAGCCTGGTTAACACCAAACTGACCCCGGCTAGAACACAGTGGATCATGTCGCAGCTGAAGACGAGGATTTTGATCAGTCGCATTAGGTTGAATTCGAGTAAATCATTGATTCAAACACAAGGGCTCCCTGCTTCAATGATTTTGAATACTGCAACAGGCACTGAGGAGACGTGCTGTGTGCTGCACTGGATGTGTTTACTGTACACTGCTCTCAGGAGACAGCTTGACCTTGAGTGAATGCATAACTTAGTTGTCCTCATCATACAGTAACTGCAAGGTAACCCAGTGCAAATTCAGTGTGCAGCACAAAGGCAGTGATCTGGGTTCTGTAATGCTGTCAAGTGTTTAACTCAGATTTAAAGCGCTGGCTGGTGCACAGAGCAGTAATCTCATAATTTAGACCCCGCAGGCTCGTGGCTGCAGGTTGTGTTGGTCACTGAGGAAAGCATCACTCAAGCAATAAGTGAAATAAACAGCTGGGTCTCAAAAGCCAGTTGAACAAGTGTTGCAGTCGATGCGTTTGAGGGATGAAGTCCAGTGGTGGTCGTGATGAGCAGCCAAGTCTGAGCTTCTTTAAACATCCTTCCTTCCTGGCTGCAGTGAAGCCATCATTTATCCACCTCGCTTGGAAAGATTTTAAGGCTGTGACTGATTTCCATATAAAGAGATTTTCATGTTCAATCACAGGAAAAGCTGAAAAACAAAGTTTGAGTGAAACAAATGCTGACTCAAGCCAAAATAAAGCTTAAAATACTCTGCATCAGTTATTTTCCTGAGCAGTTTTTGCTGCAGCAACAAGTCAAAAGAAGTTCAAAGAGGCCACATCCTCCCACAAACACATTGTCAGTTTCACATGTTCCCATCTTATGGCTCATTTATTTGTCCTGAACTCGACCGTATTGTGACCGGGATTAGACCAGGGCTCTCCACTCATAAAAAACAG
Source organism: Malacoctenus gilli (assembly GCA_032164315.1). NCBI lineage: Eukaryota > Metazoa > Chordata > Actinopteri > Blenniiformes > Labrisomidae > Malacoctenus > Malacoctenus gilli. The sequence goes on along the minus strand of JASSRZ010000072.1, from coordinate 6,257,682 downwards.
CACTTTGAGCTTTTAAAGAGGCGAATACTGAAGTGGAGACTTCTATTATGTACGCACGCAAAGCGCCCAAATAATTTACACACCAAGACGCTCCCCTCTCACTGAAGTACGTATGTCATCTGCATCAATTAAGTCCCAGTCAAAGAGCCTAAAGATGCAGCACAAAAGACACTGAGCCACTCCGTCTCTCTCTCTTGTCAGTGTATGCACTCTCTAAAGGTTGAGATGCTGCGAGTTGTTTGTGTGAAACATCCCACCAACTTTGCTCCGGATTACAAAATGCTTTGCAGGAGTGCAGTTACACTTTATTTGCTCTTTTGTGTGTCACAAAGAGAAGTTTTCACTATTGAAAAACAAAGACGCTGAATGGAACGTTGTCCTCCCACTTCTGAAGGAAAATTGTCTGAAACTAGTGATGTTGTAAATTTTTTTAACAAGACGTGCTTCAAAAAGTTGTTTCACTTATGATTTGTGATGCAGTGGAGACAAACAAAAACCCTTGTCCAAACCAGGAGCTCATGCCCCCAGTTACTGGGTCACTGGAGCACTTTAAAGCGCAAAACCTAAAGCAGCAGACAAGCAAGAAAGAAGAGCACAGAGGAGGGAGGGAGAGGGAGCCGTGACCTTACCATGTTTGCAGGAGTTTCTTTGTTATCAAACCAGAAGTTTTCTCATGTTTCCTCCTGACAGTCATTCTCCAGTCAGCCTCCCTCAGTTCTGCGCTGAAAGACTTGCCATGTTTAGGGCATCAACAAAAGAAGTCTGCTGAGGTACATCCACATGACAGTGAGGTGCCACAACTGACGAGTGAAAAAAAGTCAATTCCATTCTTTGGAGCCTTCCTGCAAGTCTCAGTTTGCAGCGACACAGAAAGACACAAATCGTCTGGCTGCCTGTTGATCCCTCAGCTTCTCTTTCACTTCTTTGGCTACTCTGAGTTTGGAGTTAGAGAGAGAGAGAGGGAGGGAGAGAGAGTGTCTGCAAGGGGGAGGAGAAAAGCGTTCCCTTTCAGAGAGGAAACCCCCTCGAGGCTTTGGAGAGTTTCTTTTTGTTTTTTTGGTCTCTCACTCAAACACTGGCTTTATCACACGCCCTCAGACACAACATTGGCCAAAAGGAGACACAAAGCGGTCACTAAGACACTCCCTGAATGTACAGTATATGTTACCATAGGTGGAGTGGGACTTCAAACACTCCCACATCGCAGCTTTTCCTTGTACGTAAACACACACATGCATGAGCACACACACAGATGGAGACACAATCCTCTGGCTCTGAGTCAGAGGGCTGCAGAAATCCAGCCCCTCGTTTGTGGGCCCCTTTTTTTCTATTTTAATCACTGGAAGCTTTCGGAAGGCTAAGCCAGCCTTTCTCCTCTCTCCTGCCCTTCATTGACTGCCACTGTCTGCGCCAAGGCTTTCTCATTTCCTCTCTGTGGCGATTGTCTTCCAGCAGAGTGCCCAGTGTTTCGCATGTATCAAAGGGGGAGAGGCAGCACAGGGGGCTTCCCTGCAGAGGTCTGAGCCAAATGGCAGTGGGCCTGTTGCCATACCTCTGCGCTCGGTCGGAGGAATGTCAGGCCTGGACAATGTTTTATTTCTGGAAATGTAAGGTGTGTAGCATGAAATCCAGGACGTACTGCAGCAACAGTATAGCCACATGTATATATGTCAGACATTTTTGGAAGAAGATTGACAGCCCGGCATTTATTTTTGTCGGCTGATGGCCAAAGAATGCACGTGAATGGTGTTCAGACAAAAAGCTTTCAGCTGGCCTCAACCTCCGTCTATTTGTTCAATCACATTCCAGAAATTACATTAAAGTCAAGAATATGTGGGTAATGAGAAAGGGGACTGAGCAGAATGTCTTTCTTTTAATCAAATGTGCCGGTGAAGCTGCAGCTGGAAATATGAAGCGACAGCAGCTCTTCAACTTCTGTGTGCGTGCGTGCGTGCGTGCGTGCGTGCGTGCGTGCGTGCGTGCGTGCGTGCGTGCGTGCGTGCGTGCGTGCGTGAGTGTGTATGTTTCTTTTTCCTTTTGCTGGAGAAAGCTGGAGTCTCCTCAACATTCCTCACATGCTTCTTTGGCTGGGAGAAACTTGCTAATTTGTCTTTTGCCCTCAACCACAAAAATATGGAGGTGGTGTTCTTTAGAAACACGATACGTTGTCTCCTCTGCAATACGGCCTCTTTTTGCTGTGGACGTTGCAGACCCCTGATTTAGTGCGATTCGTTAAAGGGAAAAAAACAACTTATTTTGTTGTGCAATTGAACATCACTGTGGTGTCGTGGTCAGCACTGTTACATCAAGACAGATTGTGTAGATTCCCAGTCTGGACAGCCATTCTGTTCCTTTCTTTTTATCTTCAGGATTTTTTAGAATTTTTTAAAATACCGGTAGTTGCCAGTATGTTTGTGACTGTGTGATTTTGTGTCTCTGTGAATCCAACATGGTGAAAAACATGGAAAATACACTTGTAACACAGCTGTCATGAGACACTGTGGATGAACATTTCCCTATTAGTTTGCTGTTTGTTTTAAAAGAAAAAAAAGAGGAAGTCCTGCACGTGTGTGACCAGCGATGGCTCGCTGCCACAGTGCGGTCCGGTCCTGGCTGTCTCTCTGTTGCAGTGAAGCTGAGAGCTGAAAGGATGAAAGCAGCAGACCTCAGCAGCCCGTCCGACTCCCCTCATCCCTTCGTCTCCATTACCTTTCATAAAAACCAGATGTTTCGTCCACCTAGAACATTGGAAATTTGGGTTAGGAGGGAGGATTGGGTTGGAGGGAGGGCGGGGGTGTGTGGTGCTCTGTGCTTTCTCAGCGGATGAATATGGAGATTTAAAAGGCTATACATAGGACACGTAGGTACACACTCAATGAACCAGACAAAACTAAACCATAGAAATGTACACAAAGATAGAAAGCGTTAACTTTCCAGATTACATATCCCAGCCAGGAAGTCTGGAGCAAACACCCACATCAGTTCATTAGGCAACCGTGTAAACAGACTGCAATTTCCCCAACACAGACGTAAATACAAGCATCTGCACACATTAATGCACACAAACACAGCAGGATGAGACTCGGACTGCTCCAGCTCCACTTCCTCCATCCATGTCTGATTCCATCCTCGTCAGGGGAGGGGGGCTCAAAGTGAGCAGAACCATTTCAGTGACTCACTTCAAACTGGCAGCATAACCTCCCCTGCACACTCAGACACAGCAGCGTACTGTCTTATCAGTCCATAAAGCATGAGTCGCCCCTAGTGCCAGCACAGTTAGCATTGTTAAAGAATGAGAAAGCATTGATTCGCCTTTCAGCCACCTACCCCCAACATCACTTGCTGGATCTATTACAAGACTTAATTTTCTTTCCAAGCCCATATTCATTAACTTTATGTGTCACAGGTTGTTTTCATTTAACACGGGGGAAAAGCTCTTTCAGCGTGTAATTCACAGAGTGGGTCCTGCACCTGGACAGGAGCCAAATATCATGTGAGCGCGCGCGTGTGTGTGTGTGTGTGTGTGTGTGTGTGTGTGTGTGTGTGTGTGTGTGTGTGTGTGTGTGTGTGTGTG
>JASSRZ010000072.1:6236647-6251395 GCA_032164315.1 Malacoctenus gilli | reverse complement strand
TGTGTGTGTGTGTGTGTGTGTGTGTGTGTGTGTGTGTGTGTGTGTGTGTGTGTGTGTGTGTGTGTGTGTTTGTGTCAGTTCGCATCACAAATCACGGCACTCCGTGGATGTTGACGCAGTTCTTCCGCCGATGGAAAGAGATGGAGAGAAACAAGCTTGAGAGGAATATACCGGTTTGTTTGGCTGAGTGAGAGGTAGCACATTGTTGTGACGTTTCCTCCGCTGACATTTGCAGTCTGACAAAAAGGGAAGAGAATATAGATGGAAAGAAACGTAAAAAACAAGACAGCGCAGCAATTTAGCCCCTTGTTCACTCCGCCTTTCGATGCTCCACTTTCAAAAATGGGAACTAATTGGTGCGACCTCTGGGAGTCTAACGAAGCTCTGTTATCTGTGCTCATGTGTCAGAGCCGTCGTGGAAGCAAAGGTCAGTAAAGCAGCTGATTGTGCAGGTCCCACTTATTCAGATGGAAAATGGTTTCAATAGGCAGCGTGGCATGTTGGAGCTGAATGTGAGACTTTACACATTTTACCATGTGTGGCTGTGTACAAAGAAAAGGTGAGAAAAGTCCTATTTTCAGTGGCATGGACTGCAACTTGCACAGACACAGAAGATAAATTGTGCAATATGTTCTCGTAAAATATAAGAGCCAAAGTTGTCGGTGACATCTCAGCGTGAATAAAATGGGCTCCTTTAAAGATGCTGCCAAGTTTTATTCATTTATATTACGACTGAGGTAAAATTGGTCTCCAGTCTGGTCCAATAAATAAACAGTATAAACTGATCTTTTCTTTGTTTTCATTGGTGGTGACTGGAAAAGCCGACAGCTTAGCCTGGCTGTTCGGCAGAGGATAAGAGATGCAGTCATTTAATTTTCAAGCTTCATAAGATAAAGAGCACAAACCACTGTTTATTATCATGATGTACTGTATGGCAACCCTTACGCTGACTGTTGAGATGTTTGTGAGAGGGTATTACACTGATTTCCGGAGCACTTTCATCTGATTGCGCGAAGATAAAAGTTCTCTTTCAATGATCTTCTGAAACGGCGACAATGTGGTCGTGATTGCTAAAAGCGGAGGCCGGGCTTAGTCGCAGGCCGGTGAGCTCCATCGGCCCTAATCTGCGTTCCCTCTCAGTGGCCTTCAAACTCCGGCATTCTTGTCACCGGTGTCATGTCTCGTTTTGCTGCAATCACTTCAGAAACCAAAGTCACTTAAAAGAAACCTGGCTCAAACCTGAAGAGCTTTGTGCTCGGTCCTGCTGTGAACCGTCAGACACAGACTTTGAGAAGTTAGAGCGTTGTATCAGCTGAAGGGTGTGTAGAATGGTCAACCTGTCATGATTTGAGTAATTAATGCTGGATGTGTTGATTGCTCACACCATCAGTGCACCCAACTCGCCCCATGAAACTGGCCAGGTTTGAACAGCACAGTTTGAACAGCCCTGATCATTGGCACAGGAGGTTAAATCGCTACACTGACAAAAGCGAAGGCCCCCCATCACCTGAGTGAACCTGGCAAAGGGCCTCATGCTCAGAACACACCCATGTTCTTGGAAATAAAAGACATATTTATCCCTCTGCGGTTGGGTGACTTTATCAAAGCGAGGCTGCAGACAGCCAAGATGTTGTCCTCCCTGAAATAGCTCGATGAAATCCAGATGGATTTCCATGAAACTCGGCAGAGACAGTCATCGTTCATGCTGGATTAATTGGGGGTCTGGTCATTCTTCCTGTTTGCACCATCGTCAGATGAAACTTTCAATCGGTGGATGCCACCCTGCGTCGCATCGCTGGACGGGGGTTAGTTTGAGTCAGCGGATAGCACAGGTATGGATGGATGGATGGATGGATGGATGGATGGATGGATGGATGGATGGACGGACGGACGGACGGATGGGTATTTAAGTTTATGACCACATACACAATGTGTTTCTCTCTCTCGCAGCCTAATTTCAGTGAATTTCAGTGACCAGTTTTTGCTTTTCTCTCACTTTCTGGAGAAAAATTGTGCCAAATGTTTCCATTTTGATGGGCTGGAGCACCTCCTCAGTGTGTGGAGTGGAGCACGGCCACACAGAGGTCCTGGCACTGCCCCAGATGTTTATGTTTGAAATATCAAGGAGGCAGTTTGAGCAACTTGGAATAAGGCAGCGCTGCATAATTGCAGAGTGAAAGTCAGGCATCTGTGCAATTCAATTGAGTCTGCATGAAACAGCTTTAATGTGTGACAATCACAGAGTGATTATAATAGGAGTTTGCTGTAATAATGGAGGTTATAGTACATAATGTGAATATGCAGAAGAGACAACTCAAAATGAGTCATTCTGCCTAAACACGTCCTGCTGAACTTTTATACCAAAACACAATCAAAATATGTTTTAACAAACACCCCGACAATCAACAACTTAGCCTTGGTCCTCTGCTCATCATCTTTTCAGGTGAAAAAAGAAAAAAATGGTAAATTTGCACGCACGCTCACACACACGACCGACTGAACAAGTCCATACCCCATAGCCAGAATGAATGGATTTACCACGTTTAAAGAGTGGAGCACCTGAGGTGATAATGAAACAAATGAGCTGGGAAATTTTTAGAACGCGTTTGTATCACATTGGAGAGGTGTTGACAGGGAAATATATAGCACCGAAATCCCACAGCGAGTTGCTCCTCACACGTAGAAGAGTGTATAGCAGGCTGTGGATGTTTATTTTGATGAATTGAGAAATATGACAACATGACAAATTTTATGGCTGATTCTTTTTGTGGGAACGCTCATCTAGTGTCTCGTGTTGGTTCGCAATCCTGTTGTGGGTCCCGCGGGAAGTCACTGTGGCATGAAAATGACAAACTGAACTGGTTTTCATGGTGCATTAAAGTACTGCAGGCATTTGAAACATATTTGAATGATGTAGATATTACATCCTTTTGATTTAAATGAAATTGCACTCAGTGACTTTTGTACATTTACTTCACAACACGAACATCCCGAATGTTGTTGTTTTTGAGCTGCTTGTTGATGATTTGGCCACCTCCTCCCTGCTGTGTAGAAAGGTATAAATATGAAAACCAATTACCCACGAGCCAAAAGCTGCGCAAGTGACACCAGCTGCTCCTTCACATTGTAACATTCAGCAGAGGTGGACAGTTGCATCACTTTGTGTGTGTACGTGTGTGCGTGCGTGTGTGTGCACGTGCATGTGCGCAAATTGGTGCTGCTGCTCTCTTTCTGTTCACTCACATTAGGGGTTCACCGCTGAGTGAGTTAAAATTAGATGTCATCCAGGCAGACAGGTGTTTGGCTCCATCCATCTTCTGGTCCAAACATCACCACAGTGGCAGCCAGCAGTACAAATTCAGACATGAAGGCATTGTGCACGATTGTTTTTGTTTACTTCGTTCCAACTGAGATAAATTTGATAAACAGTGTCATTAAAGGGATTCCGCAGAAAGCTCTGAGTGTCGTTGAGTTCAGTGACTGTGTTTTCAGGACGTTTTACAGACTGAGTGTAGAATCCTGAGTTCCTTTGGACCCAGCACAGCTGGTTCGTCTCAGTGGCTCGTTCTGCAGGCTCCTGACGACCTGTAGCTCTGCAGCAGGTGTGCTGGCGCAGCGACACAGCGTTTCTAGATTGCAGCAAACAAACTGGATTCACCCACTCCGAAAAAAAAGGTATCACTCCAAAACTCTTTTGTTTTTTCAGTCAACATAACAGCTGATTTATTTGTAGCATTAATACTGTCCAAAATGATGAATTTAGTGACATGACCTGAATAGAAAATTGAAAGTATTAGTTTAATGTTGGAAAACAAATGTTAGAACTGTTTTTTCACACTTATTGAGAAGGTTTCAATAAGTTTATCATGCTGTGGGTGGGGTCTTTTTTGTGAACTGTTCTATTCTCCCTACCTGGCAGGCCAGATGGTTTGTGCCTGTTACTCTTTGACCTAAAATTCTTGCGTGCTCATATGATTTCACGATCTCACATTCTGCAGGATCGATCTTGCTCACAAGATATTGGGAAAATTGACATTATTTGCATATGATGGAGCTGTGTCTCAGGGACGGGAAGCATCCTTCTCATCAGGCGGACAAGTTTTCTTCACTCTGACACGTCAAATTAAAGAACTGAGACGGTCTATGAAGCGTTTGTGGTCTCTCAGCGGCCTGCCTAAGCTGCACGATGGTCGCCTAGCAACCATGACGAGCATGTCGCTTTTCTTTTGGCTCATGGGGCTCAAGATGCTGTCGCACTGACGTGACTTGTTTAAGTTTATCTGTAGTTTTTTGTCATTATTTGACTTGAGTTTGATTTGAGTTCATTGAACTGTGTTGTCACAGATTTTCTCAGCTGCATCGTGTGGAAATGGTCACGAGTTCGAACTGAGATGCATATCTATGCATTGAAGCCGTGCTGTCGATTGCTAGGTTTGTGAGGCTGTGAGGATTCAGTGGCATGTCTCAAAAATGAAGGAGACATTTTCACCTGAGTAAAAGCAGCGCCATGCAACTGATGATGCCATTGGCCTTTAAACACATTTTCCTGATGGAAGAAGCAGCTGGATTGAGTAGCAGTTTATGTCAGTCGCATGACAGACTGGGAATCTGACTTGTTTGGATTATTTTGCCCCAAGTTGGCAAGAATTGACTCCCTAAAAACCTGCCTTGGACAGAGCAGTTTTACAAGATTTTCAGAATTACTCTTTTCTGTTTGGGAGGAATAGAAAAAGACCACCTTAGTAGCCAGTACCAATACTTGTTGAGAGTGAGAGTTTGATAAAATTACAGGCCTTCCTATTAAACCTTCGGGGCTGAAACCTTTAGTGCCACAGAACAACACTTAGATCACAGTGGTTACAGCTTCCTTGCAACCTTTCTTTGCGATTGTTGACGGAATGCCAAACTTGTTCTTAAGCCTCATGCAGTTGATCGGGGTTGTTGGGATGTTGGTGAGCAGGTGCAGGCATCATGCAAAAACACAGCTATTACCTTAATTAGTCCGGATCACCGTCACACCAGCGTTTATTGGACTGGAGTGGAAAAAGCAATCTGCTGGGTTGGGTTTTTTTTAATATCCTCTGCTGAAACTGTGAAACTTTATGTTGGGAGGGTGGGGGGTGGGAGGAGGGGACCATCTGTTTATCAGCTGGACCATCACATGACATTACTGCTCTGCTGCAGTTATTCCCAGCACCTCATTTTAATCCATTAATGAATTGCAAAAAAAGATCCATATTTAACTGAAGCCGAGATTTGAATTTACACGTGTTTTGAGATGCTGCACGAGTTTGTTTTTTTGTTTTTTATGAATGAGAGTAAATGTGGTCAAATCCTTCTGATTGGTGTGACGAGAAGGTGTAACGGATGCACCAGAGATGCTCTCGCTGAATGCTTGGTGGGAAATAAATGCCTATTAAGGTGTTTGATTACTTATGCTTACACTCTCTCATGGTCGACCTCTCGCACAAAGCTCACCCCGTCTAATTAAGCAGGTAATCCCCCCACCCCACTTTCACGCCCCTCCCCTCCCCTCCCCTCCACACACACACACACACACACACGCACACACACACACACACACACACACACGCACGCACACACACACACACACACACACACACACACACACAAACACACACAGCACAGCACAGATGCTGCTGGAGGACACGCTCAGAGAAGCAGCTTTGATTCACGCGAGCTGGATTTATCCGTCGGGTCCGTGTTGCAGCAGACATGATAACAATACATGCAGAAGTGGCTGGTATGCCTTGTGGTAAGAGGTCTGCATGGAAAGCTGCTGTTCCCATCCGAAAGCCTCCTGTCAGTGACTCCCCTGCATTGTGTAAGACTGCAGAACTGGCAGACAGACGATTATGAATGCTGAACCACAAAAGCCTTTTTCGCTTGGGTTTTTTTTCTTGATCGTGTCACTCCCGGAGAAAGAGTGTGAACAGCTGTGGGGGAGTAACCTTATTAGCGGCTTGGCTCCCAAAAAAATGTTGGCCAGAAGTATTTGAAGGAAGGTCTGATGGAACAGTGATCAATGAGCAGCAACGCGTCTCTGTTGGAAAGAAAAGAGGCTTCTGCAGTCTGCAGAAATGATTCGAGAGAGAAAAAAAAGAGCTGCTGCAGAATAGACCCACCGTGTAATTGCTCCATAGCGTCTCTCCCCCAACCAAAAAGGATTTCACTGCAGAGCACAGCTCAAAGCATTGGTGGGCTGTAAGACTGCGGCCTAAAAAAAGTACGAGACAGCTGTAAAGAGTAGTATTTTGTAATCACGTTGCTAAAAGAAAAGCTAATGAGTGCTTTTAAAATGGGACGAGCATCACCGTGGGAGGGAGAGAAAACGAGAGAGGGGGAGAGGGAGAGGGATAGAGAGGGAGCTCGTGTGTGGACCATCGCTACAGTTTATCAAGGTAAATGTCGACCTTTTAAAAAATCCTTGAATTTCCCTCTGGCCTTCACCTCCCAGGGGCAAGAGTGATCAGATGTGACAGGTGGAAACAGGCTGACAATAAAGTAATAAGCCTGTAGTCGCCCTGCTGCATTAGCTCAGATGAATCTTGTTTGATGTCTCGCCACCACTTCCTCTGCCATCCCGCCTTTTCTCAGCCTATAGACAACGGACTTGCACGTTCTGTCTGAGCGGGTATCACGCTGTAGTACAAGGACACGAATGGTATTACATCCTTGGTCTGTGCACGTCTAAATTTAGATTGACTGACATAACAAAAGGGGTGACAGCAAGAACAAGAGCAAAGTGTTTGGCCTAGTTAGGCTGCAGAATGTGAGCTGTCCGTGGTGCTGAATCTATTTCATATCTCTGGCTCTCTTTCACTGCACTTCAGTACATGACATGAACACTTTGTACAGAACTGACGAAGAAGGTGATGAAATGAATTGTGTTTCTTTCGTAGATAGTCTGGATGCAAAAACAGATCTGCAGATCCAGTGTTTAGTTTTCATTTCTGCCTTTTACATGATTGTGAGCTGCTGATGTTACACAGGGAATGTAATTCACTCTCTCCGATGCTCACTGAAAAGGCTTTTGAAGGATTCTCAAGATTCTCTCATGTATTTGATTAGTACATCTTGTGTTTGTATCTTTAGTTTTAACTACAGCTTTGGACTATTCCTGTATGCTCTAAGAATCTTTCAATCAATCTGTATCTGTCTTTTAATCTCACTGGTCTTTATCATCCTAAAAAAGTAGAATATCTTCAGGTCTGAACTTTGCACATCATATTAAATAAACAAATTGGCCCAAAAAAGAGAAACTTCCATTTTTTGATTTCAATCCAGCCACTCGTTGTGGGATTTTTGTCCATCTTACTTAACAGGCAAAAAGCCGAGTACATTCCTGAGCATGTCGTCAATCCAGATGCAGTTATTGGCATAAATGGGTAATAATAGAATTACAGATAAACTCGATTCATGTGTTTGGGGGATTTTCTGAGGAAGCTCATACACGCAGAAAACGACTCAGACTCCCAACAGAAATGCCCCTCAGGGCAAAATCAAACCAGAGAGCTTCTCGCTGTGAGGCGGGAGTGCAAAACAGAAAAATCAGTCAGACCAACGTGTTTCAGCCACAGCCAGAGAGCGTCGGTGACTCCATCCAGATTATCCTGGTTTGAACTCGGAGGAAACAGAGAACAGCCATCATAAAAGGAGAACATACCAACTTGGAACATGATTAAAAGGGTCTAATGAAACAATACAAGATAAATAATTTCTGTATCTGGTGGGGGCTTTAACCAATACAAGCAGCAGTGGATGACAGTCGGTGAGAGCAGGGCACTCCTCAAACCAGACCTTTACTGGAGAAACACAGAATGACACACAAACATCAATTAATAGTCCTCAGTCAACATCTAATCTGGAGAGGACAGAACAGAAGTACCGAAAGAAAAAAACCCACATAAGCAAACTCCTCAAAGAAAGACCCAAAATCAAATCGTTTGGAGATAAAAGAACAAGCCACTTTGTAATAATCCAACCTGTAGGACTCATATGAGGACAATATTTTTCATCGTGGCTGGAGGTTGGATTGCAATGGACTGGAAGTTATTTCCTTTTTTGTTCAAAATGTAGAAGTTGAGTTTGAATGCTGGGGAATGAACAGCTGGAGGTTACTGATTCAATTCTCAATTCAATTATTCAATTAAAAGGAAATTAAGAACGCTCAACGGCTGCTTGTACAGCCAATGCGTGGATACAACATCAAAACAGAGCTGGCTCTCTCTCTCTCTCTCTCTCTCTCTCTCTCTCTCTCTCTCTGGAGTTTGTTGACTGGATGCAGCAGTGTCTCGGTGGCTCTCCTGTCAGGCAGAGGCAGTCCTCCTCCTCCTCCTCCTCCTCCTCTTCTCCCCTCCGTCCGTCCCTCCTGGTGGAACACAGAGCTCAGGGATGGACATGGCTGTAAACCGGGTCTCTTGCTTCTCTCCCCCCAACAGGAGACGCACAAACTCTCCGGACAAATAAGGCGTCAGAGGACAAACAGCGGTTTTCACCGGAAAGCTGTCGCCGCTGCCGCGCACCACAGAGACGCTCGCCGCTGCGTTCATCGTCGTCGTCGTCGTCGTCGTCCTCCTCCTCCTCCTGCACCTCCTCCTCCCATGTCTTCAAAAACAGATGCCCAGCTCGGGAAGTTACGGACAAAACACGGATAAAAAAAAAAATCTTCCAACTGGTCTCCAGTTTCCTAAGAAGTGCTCCCAGTTCAAGGTAAGGCGGCTCGTCTGAGAGCGAAACTATTGAATTACTGCTCGATGTGTTGGAGTCTCGCAGCCCACGTAGCGCCCACTGAACCAGTGTGTGTTTTACATACTAAGTGAAATCTGTGAGACAGCAGTGAACATTTCGTACAAAGTGGGTGGGAAGGTGACTCATGCTCATCCAAGCGCTGTTTTGGAGCCAGTGTTTACGCTGCACCTTTGCGGGTCTGGGAATACATGCAGAAAAAAGGCGAATCCTGGAGAGAAAATCGCATTCACGGGGGACAAGATCTGCTCCGCGGTCATCCGTGGGGCTCAAACTACACCAAGAATTGGACCAAAATAACAATATCACGTCTTGTTTGTCATCGTGTTTTTTTGGGTTTTTTTGGGATTGATGAAAAAATGTTGAATGGACACACGCACACACACATACATATACAAACTCAATAGATATACTTAAATGTACAACTCATTCACCACACACTTGGCTGTATACACCAACTGGAGACTGCATTTCCACCCTTATTTTGGCATTTGGTGATCAAATTTCTGGTGTGCACACGGTGAAGAACCAGCCTCAGAGTTTCATGAGGCCAAAAGCTTGACTGCTAAAGACGACTGTAGTGGCTGCCAGGAGGTGGACAGATGCCACAGAGAACCAGTCAATCACACAGTGTCCTTTCACCCCTCGTGGCCCCGGCTGCCATATCGTCCATAAATTAATTTTTTTTTGGCTGTGTTGAGGTTTGATGAACAAGACCTCTGATGTCTGGTCTGGTCTGATTTTCATCCCTTAAAGCAACAACACTTCTGTAGGAGGGCTATATCCTCCTCAGGTTTCGAAACATGAGGGAGAACAAGATCCTCCAGAAGCAGCGATTTAGCTCCGACTCCCAGCTGTGTATTTACAAGGTCAATTGCTCCACAAACTCAAATGAATCACCCGTCCGGCGCTGTCCACTGAGCGCTTGCTCTCCCACAGCAGAGCTGAGTGGGCCCAGCTCAGCACGCCGGCGATGACGGTGATGCTGACCAGCAACTTGGGGGGGAAAAACTGTAACTCAAGTCCCGTTGATACGGATGAGAAGAATATGGTGCTCGCCTTTTGGCAGCGGAGCGTCATCATTGATTGATGCAGATCCAGCTGTGCTTGGTAGGGTTACTTATCAAGATGAATCAATGGTACTTTTCCCAGCAGTTTAATCAAATTAACTCCGCCACGGCTCCGCGATACGGGCAACATGAGACAACTTGTTATGACTAGATGAGCCTCGACATGCCCCGATCCCTCGGTAGGTTGTGGTGTCTTTGACTCCATCAAATTAACAATGGATTTAGGTCTAGCTACCATTTTAGCACGGCTTTCTGAGTGACCTGGAAAGCTGCCTAACTGCTGCGTTAGTGGCCTCAATTTGCTTCAACTTCAGAAAAAAGGGCACAGAATGAAAAAAAAAAAGCCCAACCTAGTCGGCCATGCTAACTCATAGCCATTTCTGTCCATCTTCCCTCTCTTGTTCTCTCGCTTTCTCATCCACTTTCACACGCTCTACCTCTCCCTCAAGCCCCTCCCACCCCCTTCCGTCCACCCTGCTAGTATGCACTCACTCAAACTGTGTCTCATCGCATCTCATCACTGTCAGCAGCACTCTTCCCCCACCCCCCCTTACCCCCACACCCGTCGCCCATCACACACATGCACACACACATACACGAAGGAGCACAGCAGCCCACAGCGATGTTTAATGTTGGTCAGTGAAATCGGCAATCCTTAACCTCTCGTGCGCAGTACCTCGGATCGCCGATTGTGGTGTCCAGGAGTTAATTTGTACACTGTGGAGTTTGTTGCCTGTTCTGCGTGACGGCATCTTTGACCTTAGTGTGATTGTCACAGATTGTACGGGCATGAGGAGCGGCTGCAGGAGAACTGTCCAAGCTGGTGGTATTTTAATGAGAGGTCATATTCTTTATTTCCTGTATTTGTGCAGCAGCTCTGTCGTAGGAAGATTGTATGTCGCAGAAAGCATTTATAATGTATAGAGGAGGTCAGTATTAAATATCCTCTCACTCGGGGTGCCTGGATTGCACCATATTGCACAGATGGAAGGACGGAGACACCATCAGGAATCAGAAAATCTAAATCTTTGTGTCTTTTGTTTAGCAGAGTGATGTGGGGCCTGTAGCATTTCATTAGGGTGAGTGTGATTTATTATTACTGCTGTAAAAGGGAGCTATTAGACTGTAGACTGAAGGAGATGGACAAAAGGTTGACTTTGTTGTCTTTCAAGTTGAAGAATGAAATCGTAGCAGGAAGTCTGATTGTAAATGAGCAGCATGAGCTGTGAGCTGCAGAAACAGATGACGTTGCAGACAGCGTCTATACTGAAACTGCCTCACCAGTGCGATAAGGTGCCGCCAATCCTCTTGTTGGAAATTGTGCGTGCAGAACAAAATCTCTAACATCTCTTTAATCTCAACACTTATTTTCAACAGGCTTTTTTAGTGATAGATCACAGCTGCCGATCCATGTTTAGTGTTGCCTCGTGTTGATTTGTGTGGGTATGCCGGGAAGATTTGAAAAGCTCAAGAACACATGTGTTTACTCACCTTTTTCTCAGCTGATAGCTGTAACTGAATAATGTACACGGGGAAAATGCCGATCACCCGTTTCTGCTGCTCAGAGTTCTTTTCAGTCCCCAAACATGCCTGTGGGAGAGTAGAAGCATACTGAAATTGCGAAATGTCAAAAATGTCCAAGACGTGTCAAGCAACGAGTCTCAGTCAGTGAGCTTGTTTGAGAAGTGAAAATGGCGTCATTGGGTGTCAATGAAACCATCATTTGTCACTTAGTAAAGTTGCGATGCAATTTACGACTATTCTTATCTCCAGATACGCTCAACTGTGTGTAGTCATAGGAGACGGCCATGTCGGTGTCATTGCTTCGCCACCTTGTTCTGTCTGCTGTTTTCCTCTCTCTTCTTCTGCCTGTCAGACTTCAACGTTTTAGTTGTTGCGAGCACAAACCCGTCTTTACTTTCAAACCGAAACACTTGGAAGGAGGTCGTGCTCCTCCCCCGCTCTCCAAACACTTAAGTTCTTCTTGAAACCAGAACAGCACTGTGTTGGTATATCTGACACCAAGTTAGATGCTTTTGACATCAACTAGAGCCTCGTCTCACCGTCTAAAACACTTCGCTATACACTCTAATTAAACCTTTGTCTCATTTCCCCAAGAGGTGGTGGGCTGAGGAATGGTTGCCAAACCCTCCCCTCACCTGCCCGGTGGTTAATAGCCGTTCCAGCAGCACAGCGCCGGGACACTCTAGGATGGCACAGGTTCAGGCTGGCTGGACAGTGGGCGGGGGACCACCCAGGTTGTTGTAATTCTGAACACAACAGGATGTGCTACTATGGCTGGTGCGATGCCAGGAAACCCTCATTACCAGTGTGAAAAATGTTTTTTATATGCAGCTTAAAGTGAGTTCTTGAGAGAGTTTGAAAGTGAGAGATTGTGTGAAATCCTCACAGAAGTTTGAATTGTTCTGTGTGGAGCAACTGCAACACAAAGACACAACATCTGTCTTCACTTTCACTGTCTGGATGTGAGATCAACAGGCTCATCCAACAATGGAATCAATCACTGATTGGTGTCATATGTACAAACTTGTGAAATATCATGCAAATCATTTCAAAACTTTGTGAATTACGATCAGAGATATTCAGATGGAAACATAGGTGAAATAAAAATACTTGGCATCAATAACAGAGAGGGCAGTTCTGCATTTGGATTCAGACCTGTAAGCATCAAAATGTTGAGGTTCACAGGACAGAGAGACTGGTCATGACAGGAATGAATTAGATAAAGTATCATAACGAGTATCATTGTTGGATTTGAACTGAGGTATACAAAGGACAAGACTTGCATCCTGATCATCAGCAGCATTCAGTCCTCTGTTGCCTTGTGTGTTTTTTTTCATTTATCTTGCACCATAAAAAGATTTAGATCTACTAAAGATTAATGACCTGTGTTTTCTTATCTGCGACGCCTAAACTCTGGAACTTGAAGCCTTGACAATGTGCTTTTTCCACAGCCGATATTCATTAAAAGTTATGCTGAAATGTCCACCAAAGGTCAACAAAGGGTTGCCTCTAATAAATAGTGCAGTATTTGAGAATAGGATGAAACTATTTTATTCCAAACTCCTGGTATTTCTGTGTGTCAGTGTGGGTTTGTGTGTGTTTCATTGCAGAGTGCGCTATGAGTAGAGAGGACACCCTCCCTGAATAAAGGCATCTAATCTATGGCTGTTTGCATTCACAGCAGCGATATAAAATACAGTCTGCTTATCTGGGGCCTGCTTGTATTATGATCCAATCTCTATATGCAAATTAGTTAGACATAGTTTGCTGACTTGTCAAGAAGCATTATGTCCCGTGGCGTGTGTGTGTGTCTGTGGAGGGGGGGGGGGCATCCGCAGTGCTGCTGGATTGGCTGGTCTTAATTTTCCTCCACCTTCCAGCTGACACTGTTGCCACCACCTGTAGCTCTTGCCGTGCTCCAATGAGGGAGATGTTATACCAGTGCCCCAAAATTGTGTTTTTGATTGCTTTTGGTCGACATTTTTGTGGTGAATCAGTCACTGCATGCCATCTCTTCCGACTGTAGAGATTTGATAAAAACTCATTCGAACCAAATATTACGTTCAGTATCAGTGGAAGGAATCAGGGGAATTCCGACTAAATGTTGTGAAATCTAGCAATGAATTCACTCTTTTTTTCCTGTTCAGGTGTGCTTGCGTCAGTGAAGCTCACATCAGGTTGGACAGATTCTGTTGGAAGAACCCTGAAACTTGGTCCCTCCTGAAAAAAACCCAATTAATTGTCTTTCTTCAAAAAAAAAAAAAACAGATTGAAAAAAACTCCAGATCAGAATGCAAAACAAAACTCTGAATAAAAGATGCTGTTGGTTTTTCTTTTTTGGGGGGGGGGCCGTTTGAAAACAAAAGATTATTTCAATGCACATCAGCCACTTGTCAATTTTGTATTCTGATAACAGAAGCTTTTTCAACATTAAGTCAAGAGATGGAGGACAATGAAGGATGAAGAAACGAATGTTGCTGCAACGAGAGAGGTAGTCGCTGTTATCAGCGCAGCTTCGCTCCAATCGTAATACGGTACGTTCAGTTTTTGGAGCTGCAATCTTTTAAACCATTCTGGTTGGGTTTGCTCTGTCCTGGCACTCTCTATGCCTTTTGCCACTCTTATCCTTGTTTTTCTCTCTCAATTTTTTCCTGCTTATGGCTTTTTCTCACCTTAATCCAGACCCCTACCAGCACCCCCCCTGCTCCCATTGCCTCTTCCTGCCACTTAATAATAAGGCTGTGTTCTGCGCTCAGCGCTGCATTAGGATGCAGACCCCTCTCTCTCTGCTGCTCTTTCTCAATGGCCTTAATCCTTTCCTCCCCCCTCGATGAATGATAGCCTCAGCAACGGCTCTCCTATCTCAGGCAGCCAAAGGTCCTTTGCGAGGCGTAATGGTGAGAAAATGGCTGCAGTCTAAAGACATTTCCTGGTGAGGGGAGGTCAGCCGCGCAGCCGTAACAGTCAGCTCGGAGACGAGGAAACCCTGGAGGAGAGCAAAAGTTTGCTGCCGGACCTCACAGAGGAGAAGGTGGAACGTTGCACTGTTGATGGTGTTCAATCAGGGCGAAGTGAATCAAGATGAGTAGGAAAAAATTTTAAAAAACAGGTCAAAGTTTCTAGTTTCGGGGGAAAATCAGCGAGAATGAGACAATGTGTTCGTTTTTGTTTGAGATGCATGAACCCAGATCTGTCTTTCAGATCAGAGCTGTGAAAAATATGTGCTCATCTGGGCCGTTTTGCTCCGGATGTCCCTGGAGTAACAATATTGTACTCTGTGTGTGTGTGTGCGTGTGTGTTTGTGTGTTTGTGTGTGTGTGTGTGTGTGTGTGTGTGTGTGTGTGTGTGTGTGTGTGTGTGTGTGTGTTATAGGTGTACAGATGTA
>JASSRZ010000072.1:6203368-6213751 GCA_032164315.1 Malacoctenus gilli | reverse complement strand
CAATCTCTTTAGATGTTTTCTCTGCTTGATGCATGCCAATGATTTGACCCTTCTCAAACAGACTAACATCTTTTCCAAGACCAAGGGATGTATCTTTTGACATAGTTGTTAAGGAAATGAGAAGCAAGTCATTGCACCAGTTGGGGTTAAATAACTTGTTGCCAGCTGAAAGAAAATCGCCCATGCAGTAATTATCCAATAGGAGGCTCGTACCTATTTGCTTAGTTAAATCCAGGTGGCAACTTTTTTTTTGGCCAGGCAGTGTATCTGGACAATGAAAAAACGGAGCTCTTGCATGCTGACCTCTCTGGGGGAAAACATTTCAGACTCCTGCGCAGAATCCTGCTTTTAAGCTCCATTTGCTTTAACTTTTGTAATCTTTTGCTAATCAATAGTAAAACTGTCACACTTGTGTTCAACTTGAACATCAGCCTCAATCTCGTTTGTGTCTCACCTAAAAATCTGCATCAGGACCTGACAGTAATAAAAGAATCGGCTGTTGGGACACGGCAGCTCGAGAGGGTGCCGCCCGCTCTCAGAAAACTCCAACACTACTTTGTTGGCCCAAGCCTCACAACACAGTTACCCTGTTGCACTCTGTTCTCAATCTGATTATTTAATCCCAATTTGCCATGCAGCATGGCCAAGGCCACAGCTCTGTGCGTGCGTGCGTGCGTGCGAGCGTGCATGTGTGTGCCTGTGTGCGTGCGTGCGTCTCAGACATACAAGATCGCGTGTGCGTGTGCGTGCATGCGTGCGTCTCAGAACGACTCAAGTTTTTTTTGTAGGTTCTGCAAGTAAGGCATAACTCAGCTGTTCAGCTTCATATTACAGAAACACTGACGTAGTCTTTCTTTTTGTTCTTGTTCTTGTTCTTGTTCTTGTTCTTCTTCTTCTTCTTCTTCTTCTTCTTCTTCTTCTTCTTTTACCTTTGAATGCTGCAGACTTTGCGCTCCTGTTTTTCAGTTTGCCATCCTAAGTACAAGGAAAGGCCCAAGGTGCTATCGATAATTGGATGTGGATGCAGCGGATTCTCTGGAAGCTTATGTGCTTACATTTAAAGCCTTGCAGGAGTGGCCCCATACATACATGGACTCTGGACTCATAGCTTTGAATTGTTTCGTCACGCTCATGTTTTTTTCTCAGTGCTGCTTACAGCCAAGAGCCCGAAGCTCCAGAGGGGCCATTGCAGAAGGACACCACAAGTGACAGTCTTTGTTAAGGTGACTCCATTGTTAAGTACACCAGCACAGATAAACTCACAGCCAATGCTCAAGACTTGTATCAAGTTTTTCTTTGCAAGTTTTGAGGGTCTCACAGCGTGTTCTCAGGGTGCTAAGTTTGTTGACTTATTGTGATTGAAGAGCTTACAGTGTGCAGGCTGCCTTGAGAATAAGTGCATCATCCAGTTGAAGTCAAACACTCTCAGTGGAAAATCCCTGAACAGGATCACCAATACTGACCATAAAGACAAAAGAGGAAGACAGCGTTTCTTTGGAAGCACACATTGTGCTTTTGTCTTTTGTAGCTTTATGTTCAGGTGCACTAAACAAGCAGCTTTGTTTTTGGTTTCTTTCTCCAAAATTGCAAGAAAAAGCACAGAAAAGCACTCTGTGACACACAGAACCTAAATCTGCATTACTGGATGGTGTCTGGCGGTTCAATAAGCTGTATAAACATTTAGACCTATTATCCCCATGGCATGGTAAACACAGTGGGAGCCCACATCCAAAGAGCAGTGTCAGCATCTCCTGGGTTTGTGCCTGCTGCCTCTTCAGATGCAAACTTTGTCGTTCTAACGAGACTCTCCAGAGGTCCAACTCACGTTGCTTCAAGTGACACAAACAGTCAGCCAGACCACGTCTAAGTTTGTTGGGGTTATTTTTCAGATGTGTTTTTACTTTGTGAAATAGCCTGAAGTTGGTCAATTTAAATGAGGATGATGGCTGATTAGTTGATTGAATATTTTGTGTTCAGGATGTTATATTTTTAGAGTCCATCTCTGTGTGTCACATCTGTTCCAAATATTTTTGGATCTGACACTTTTTTTGTGATCTTATTTCTATTTTTTCTGTCACACGGATGATATCCGCAGTATCATTCTGACTGGATCTTAGGATTATTTCCACCAGCGTGTCCACTCCTCACGTCCAACATGTCCAATGTCAAACCAATGTCTTTCATTACATGCACATTCATCAACATGAGCACTGTCTTTCTAGTTTCACTCTAATATTTACACCTATACTTCCTATGCAGCGCATATACACAGAGCACACCAGCATTAGCATACAAATATAGCTCTTGACATTCATACATGCAGACACATAAAGAGATACCGCCTCCGACTCCTACCCCCCCCACACACACACACACACACAGACACACACACACACATGCACATATAGCTGCCTTTCTGCAGCGCCATGGGTGCTGCCAGCTGCATTGCTGTGGTTAGGAGATAACAGGAACCTCCAATCACACGTCTCCTCTCAATCCATCCCATAACATTGCTGATGGGAGTCTCCTGACGGCTGGAGGATGAGAGGGTCGAGCAGACACAGCACTCACAGTGGGCCACGCGAGCGGTGTTTGAAATGTATCTGGGGGGCTGTGCTTGACACCAGCTCGTGTACAGCCACTGTGCATAATAGGTGCTCCGCCGCTTTGTAACAGATCAAACACACAGTGTTTACTGTGAAGCATTATTTCAGACTACCCTTTTTCAGGTCAGAGTGAGACAAGTCGCCACTGCTACGAGCTAATCCAGGGCCCCTGCAACCTTTACAGCCAAAAGAGCCATTTTTGCCGCAAAATCTCGCGAGATGCACAAACACAACCTGTGATTTTCACAGTGACAATAGCACAGCTTTAAACATAAAGTGATCAGGGATTTTTGTAAAATAAGAAACAGTGGTGTAGTAAATGCATCTCTTTATTTAGAGATTGTGGGGAAGAAAGCAGGAACTGAGTCTCACATTAATCTTCTGGAACTGGATGATAAGAGTCATTTTGGCAGACGGTCTCTGATGCAACACAGATGGAAAACACCTCGCAAAACCTGAGAGAGGCTGCGAAGCCTCATTTGGCTCTGGAGCAGCAGGTTGCGGACCCCTGGGCTAATCAGATCAATGATATTTTTGCGGGGGTGGAGCGGAGAAGATGTGTACTCCTGAATGCTGCTGAAACGCTGTGATCAGAACTTAGCTCACTCAGGAGGAGCCTGTATAGAGGAGACTGAGGGCGGCAGCCTACGGCTATGATTAATGGATTACTTTCTCCTGACCATCTGAACGCAAGGAAAAGGAGTCTCTCTACTCCTGCTTCTCACCTTCTCATACGCCTTACACATAAAGCGGTCATCCTGCAGGATGAACAGACCTCTGATTCGTGGGAATAGTGAAAGACAAGTTTGGCAGCACTTTTTCATGTTATAAAGTGCTTTTACTGTTTTGCCATACCAGATTTGAAGGATGATAAAAATCCATCATCTTCTTCCATCTCTTGTTGTTTGTTATGCTTCAAAAGCAAAGAGAAGAAGTTGGTGTCAGACATAAGACGAGCGCGCCACTCGCTGCCTCTAAGATCCACCGAATTTTCGATGAGTCACAACAGAGAAAACATTTGCTCGGTGGATATGTTCTAACATTTCAGGAGGAGCGTGTTCGCAAACACGCGGCCCACTCACACTGTGAATAGAGAATGTAAAAAATTAATTAATGTCACTCTGTTACTATGTCAAGGTCAACAGCCTCTCTGACTCAGAAATCCTATCAGCAGAGATCCACATCGCCCGCGTTAGCGCAGTTTAACAAGATAATGAGTCTCACTGGTGATATTCAAACCACACGAGGGAGGAGAACCTTAGGGGAGGCGGTTCATTAATCAGAGTCCCAAAGTCGTGAAATCTTCCTTTTTACATCACACCTGAAGTAGCTCACCAGAACAACTGCCATGTTAAAAAAACACACACAAACCAGCATCAAACTTTCGTTTAGATTAGCTTTACAGTCATCGCAAAAAAGAGCAGAAATAACGCGTCATGGCACAACAAAAATGGCAAACAGTATGTTTTTCACATGTTCTTGGTGAAGGTTGTTGGCATATTTTCTTCCTTTCTTCTGCGTGTTGAGTTGGCAACATCTGTTCCCGGAGCGCCTGTGTCGAATCTTCGATTCCATGGCTCCCGACACATGAATGGAGCCATTTCACCTCGCCAGAAGGAACCAACTGCAGCACCCGTGTCACTTTTTTTCTTTAACTGGGAGGATGTACTTGGTTCCACTCAGAGCATGAAACTGTTTTGAGAGTAAAAAGAGAAAGAAAAGAAATTAAAATTTGAGGAAACAGTTTAAAACTTCAAAAACCATCAACAGTTACTGATAAAGTCTTTACGACTTGTGATCTTGACTTACTGAGGACAGACGCTTCCTCTTCTGTTCTGCGACTTGTCACAGAAGCACTAATGGAGCTGTTGGATATACAAAAGTACTTTCAGTGTTTTTTATGGTGGCAGAGAATTGATAAGGTGTCTGATTTGTTGAAAGAGATACAATTGTGTCTGACAAAACCAGACCTTAGACACGGTGAAGAATTCTCCGAGTGCGGATGGAGAGCTTGGTCAGTCCACTCAACAGCCGCTGTTGGGTTTTTTTTCGGTCTGGCTGAACTGCCGATGCTGAATTATTTGTGATGACTTTTATTTGATGTAGTAATTGTGACAGATCCAATATGAGGAACAGAGGAGACATGAAAATCAGCATCTGGAGGCATGCTGGGAGACTGTTGTCCTACAGTTTTGCAGAAAAGACAGTTGCTGTGATTGTCATACAAATTAAAGGAGAAGGTATGTTTTTGGGACCTAAACGGGTCGTTTTGTGCCAAAACTTAACCAGTAGTTTAAGCTACTGTGTAACTGACTGTATGTGCCGCAGGAGGTGACAAATATCATCGGTTCTGTTTTCCAGGACATGAGCAAGTCATTTTGGTTCCTGCTCACAAAGTTGCAACATTAAACTGTTACTAAGACAGTGAGAGCTCATTCTGTCTCTCCAGTGTCTGAGTTTCTCATTTGTTTGTGTCATTGAGAAGGGTTTCCGAGCCAGGGGCTGCAGATGGTCCTCACTTCCTCATACATATGTGCAGGATAACAGCCAGCAACGGGCCCTTTATATGAAACAATGAAACCCTTCACGAACCCACTGGGTCCTGGATAACTAATCAGACAATCTGGGGAGAATCATGTTCCTCTCTAAGTGACTTTCAAGTCCCTGTGGTGATCAGTTAACATTCGATTTGGTGCCATCATCAAGTATCAAAATAAATTTGGTGATATTTTAGTTTATGAGCTGATATGAACTAATTTCACAGCAGCCTCTTTCATCTGATTAGTGGATGTTAATCTTTCAGCACATGAAACAGAGATACAGGGGTTGAGCCTGCATCATATCTTCAATGCATTGGCATGGCAATGTGCTCATCGTGAGCCTGTTAGCATCCTGGCATTTAGCTCCAAACTGTGCAGTGTCAGACGGCCTCCTCTCTGAGGCCTGAGTGTCGCCCAGCACTCTTTGGTCTTGTTTGCCACCAGGGAGTGAAAACACTTCCAAAGGAAACTTCTCAGGGACGAGGCCCGCCATACGTGAGCTGAGAGGAACGTTGCATTGACCTGGTGTTCTCCAAGTGTGACCCTGCTCTGAAACCCCCTGTTTCACATTCAGCCCTGTGAACGCCTGGTGAAGGTATTTTATTTAAAATGGTTTTGTAGAAGTGAGGACGTGACGCAGCACCATAGTTGAAACTTGATTAAAAAAGCTGATCATTTAAAAAGAGGTGGGTGTTTTAATCATGAATCATTCCCAATTATTCACTTCGTAATAAAAAATCTGATTTTGGGAGATGGCTGAGACAAAAAATTACACCGAATAACAAAATCATGTCATTTTTTTTTAGTTTTGAAAGAAAACAGTGGTGTGAGGATTTTGTTGGAGAGCGCGCCTCCTGCTGTCATTTCATGAAAGGAGCCAGAGCAACTTTGTGAATCAATAATCTTCCTCGAGAGCCGCCACAGTCCATCTTGCCAGTGAGTTTTTTCACTGGTCGAACGTGGACTTAGTAATCGTGGGACTGAAACCGGCCATCTGGACGAGTGTGGGCTGCCAGCGCTGCTTGCTTGTACTGGGACTAACATTGTCTTAGCTGTGGTGTCCATTCTCACTGACATGCAGGTTTCTTGTTGCCCACCACCTCCGACCCCCTTCACATCGTTCACTTCTCTCGGCTTGTTTCTTCAGTCTCACGTGGCACTCGAAGCTGATGAAGAATCAGTCCTTATCTAGTATATATAGGATCCCTTCAGTGCCAACAGCCTTTGCAGTGTCGGCTTTCTTGGCATGTTGATGTTTGCACAATGTGATGCCCTCAAATATCCCATCATGTCTTGCGGTGCGCTTGATGAATTTGAAAAGTTATTCCCGTGCATTTTTACAGCTGTCAGTGATGCTACAAAATGCTAATGCACACTGTCTGAAATGTCAAATTATAAGTGAGTGGGAGGCAGCGATAAAGTCAGGGCGAAAAGACGGGATTGAGCGTTATCAGAAATACTTGTTTAATGTAGCCTAAATATAATTTTTTTCTCCATGATGTGTAAATCCATTCTGTGGAAATAATCGGAGATGACAGATGAGTGACAAATTAGAGGAAAAACCCGCATGAAGGGGCAACCATGTGTCAGCAGCAGAGCTCCGACGCTCCTTGGCAGTGATACTCTGAGCCTCCGTCAGTCCATGAAGGGCAGGACGACATTCACTGAAACGTATGTTGATGATGGTATTGAAGTTTATTCTCTTTTCCTGTCCCTCGCGCTCACAGTTTTTAGCGATCACGCACACTCAAAAAAAACCATTCTCTCCGATCCCGTCTTGAGACGGCGATGATGTGGTGTCAGGGCTGCAGCTCCTGCCTCATAAATGTCAGAGCCTTCTGCATGTTATAAAACAGCATGTGTGTACAATCTCTTTCTGGCCTGCAATCTTTACAACTGTTGTCATGACGATAGCTCATCCCACCCCCTCTCTGCTTTTTTTGATGGGTCGTGAAGTTGACAGACGGCCATTAGGGTACTATTGTGACATCACATGGGGATTGAGAGACGTGAGTGCAGGTCTGACCCACTTGCTGTCCAGAGAGAGCCCAGAGAGCACCCCCCACCCCCACCCCCCATCACACAGGGAACTCGCACATCCCGGAAATGACTTTACACTCCTCCCCTTCATGGCAGGAAATCTCATTGTGCTTCCTCTGCAGGGGTCCGGGCTGCATGCATATGTCAGGCTGAACCATGGCTATTGTGTGTCGGGCCAAGGGCATCTGGAGAGGGCGCGGTTCGGGGCTTATCCTTGTGGGATTTATGGCTGTGCCGCGGTTGTTCATAACAGGCTCTGGGTGACTGCTCATGGCTCAGACACATGCAGCGAGCGGCGAGCGCAGGGTGTCACTAAGAGGGCAGAATAAGATCTCACAGCTTTCATTAGCGCCCGCTGATCTGAGAAAGAAGGAAAGTTTACTCTTTTTAAACTGCGCCTGCCCTCCGGGGGTCAGCCTCAGTTTGAGCTGTTCTCCAACATGAAAGAGTGATCGAATGCTTATTGTGACTTGAAAAATATTCATGCTGATTTATGTTATGTGTCTTGTTTGTGGCAGCACAGTATTAGACACAGTCCTGACGGCTCTAACTGGACGTGATTATGCGATATCAAAGCTTAGCAAAAGTTTGTGGTTTCATGGTGCCTTCAGTGTCAAGAATGATGTCTGGATTTTTCGGCTTTTGAAGTCAGACTTTCAACAATGTGTGTGGAAAGCAGCTCCCTGTGTGGGAACGTGTGTTTGCTTGCTGTCTTTGGACTCAGCGACCTAATATATGTGCATTCATCAAAAAATATGCTTGTGTGTATGCACATGTACTCAGCTCTGTCTGTTTGAATTAGTCCTTCAGATTTGCCCTGAATCTACAGATGGAGACCACAGCTGCAGCCAACACCCCCCCCCCCCCCGTGTGCTTCACTGTGTGTAGCACCCAGCGAGAGGTCCCCATCTCTGTCATATTACCCAATGTTGAAAAGCACTTGGAAAAAGAAGACATCCGAGACTTGTGCAATCATGTCTTCACCTTGAAACTTGAATTCCTCACAAAGTCTGTGTTTAAGCTTTCTCTCATCATGACTCAATCAGTTGAAGAACAAACCTGTAAATCCTCCCTGAAAGTACAATATGTAGATGCCAACCTATGCTATTTTTCACACAGGGTGGCAGTATTGAGTCACTGTTCTCCAGAGTTTTATCTGTTTTTGATGCCAGTCAGCTGATGTTTGCCTCTTCTGTTTTTTGACTCAAGTTAACAATGGTAGAGGGATGAAATGCACCAGCTCATATTGTGGCACTAACAGACTGACTAGATTGCTGCTAGCTGAGCCCAACATACCAATCTTTACTTTAAGGTTGTTTGGAATATTTTCAACGAAAAAAATCACACGCTGTTTCTTTGCAGCCATTAGCTGACACTTCACAACTAATGAAGCAAAGCAAATCCACAATACAGTTTCTGCGTTTTAAAAGCCGAAATTCCGCCCCTGTAACGTTTTTAAAGCCGAAACTCCACCCCTGAAACTCCGCCCCTAAAGCTGAAATGAAAGACATCACATTGTAGCCCAGTTTCTCTTTGCACTTTCACTTTTCTCCTCTTTACATTCTGCTCCAGAACTTTCCCACATGCTCAGTGCTGGACTAAATGGCCTTTTGAGATTACTGTGGGGGTATTTTTACGAGCTTGGAGTTCACCAAGGGCTTCTAAAATGTATAAAAGAGTCAAAAGAGCAGCAGGGATTCCTTCAGTGCGCAAACCGATAAAGACGATCTGCAGCAAAACAGAGCAGCTCACTTTCACACAACATTGTGTGTGTGCCTGTGATTAGTGCTGGAATTTGCCACAAAGCAGGGGAGAAAATGTGACAAAGACAGCGAGTAACGGCATTGTCTTTCACTGCATGTCAGTGCAGATGAGAAAGGGTGCACATTTTGCTACTGTGGGACCCATCTTCAAGTGGGTTTTAGCAATTGTTGGTGATGCCAGAAACACCCTAAAATACAATTGCAGCTCCTTCTAAAACATGTAAACTGGGCGTTGTTGCTTGTAAAACACACACAACACTTTCAGGATCCAAACAACCACATTCCCTTTCATTTGGCAAGTTATTTACTGTGGTTTGATACCAAACTTTTTGCATGCCAAAAAAAACACTGAAATAGAAAACAAAATTAGCAGTAACACACTGCATTCCTTTCATGTCACAACTTCAAACCCAGAAATAGATTTCAGGACACAGAAAGTTTCATCAGTGCCATCAGAAACAGCAAAGTGGCGCCACTGTCTTTCACTGACTTCCTTTCTGGCTCACAGTCTTCAGAGATGGGCTAAAATGAGTGGGTCATCTATCACAACAGAGGGGAGAGTGGTAAATTTATAGCTGTGAAAATAGGTCAGAGCACAGCACTGATGGAATAGATAGAGTGTAATTAGGACAAGGTTAGCCTGCCTTGCACGCACGCACACGCACGCACACATGCACACACATACACAGTTTTATGTATTATTAATGACATGACACACATACAAGCAACTCTGCGTGCATGTGTATGTGCATCGCCCAGAGACATGCGGCCCTCAAAGCTGTTCAGTTTCTGACAAATTATTCAATTACTTTTCACTTGAACTTGCAAAAATCTTGTCCTCTTAAACAGATCCACAGAAAATCTTAATCTCTCAAGTGATCGCACGCAATTATTCGCATGCACATGCACCCCAAACATTCACACTCATTTACACTCTCGCACCTTCCAGTGCAGTGAGCGCATGCATTAGCGCTCCTCGACACGTTTCCTCCCCCTCACTCTGGGAGCTTCTTGTGTTGTCTATGCCTCTTAATTGACCTCTTAAGGAGCTTGACCGGAACTGTTCTCTTTGTTATTCTTTAGGATTCTTTATCCCACTTGCTGTTTCCTGTCATTCTATATTCCTTCACCTCCTCCCCAGAGCACAGTTTACCACGCATTCACTCACTTTCACACCTCCGGCTTCCCTTTAGATTGCTTTCATTTTCACTGCAGTCAATGTCCACACCTTTTTTCTCCCCACAGCTTCTTCCGCATCTTCCTGTCCCTCCCTCTTCACCGGCAGTCTGGGAGTAACCGTCTGTCTTCTTTTGTGAAATACACACCCACTGAATTCTCGGTGCACAGGCACACACTGTCTCCCTCTCTCTCACACACACACACACACACACACACACACACACACACACACACACACACACACACACACACACA
>JASSRZ010000072.1:6173228-6201693 GCA_032164315.1 Malacoctenus gilli | reverse complement strand
CACACACACACACACACACACACACACACACACACACACACACACACACACACACGCATGCACACACACACACACACACACACACACACACACACACTGTCATCGAGCTGATTGTGTCTTGACCTCCTTTTAGTTTTACACGTGTGTTATCAAAGTGCGTCATTGCCTTTAGAATCATATTTTGTGGTTATAATACTGCATCTTTTTCTCAGCAGTTGTTCAGGGGCATCAGGGTTTCAAAAAAGAACTTCTCAAATAAGTGCGCTTTAATGGAATATGGGTGAACTCAAACCACAATTAAGCAACCACTGTTTTACAGCTATTGGCAAAAGTAATCAGTTCGTTTCCTGATAGACTTATTACCATCTGAAGGGCAGAGTGAGCACAGTGAATTCTGGAAGGGTCCGAGCTTTCTTACATGGTGTGTCCTTCTGGAAACAGGTCACAAGACAGACTACATAAAAGAAAATGTTGAGTCAGCAACAATACTCAGGCAGGATGTAATGTTGAAGCTCAGTTGGTATTAAGTCTCCCTCGTATCACTGCAGCACCAGCAGTCACCAGGATCGATGACACAAGGCAAAATATATCTGCTGTTCATGACACATTTTCCAATCTTCTATTGTCCAGCTTCAGTTGGACTCTCTGGATATTGTTTTCAGTGTCCTTTGGCTTATTATTTGAGTTGATGTTGCTTTTCTGTCATGTCAAGCCACTCTGGTCAATTTCTTCTGACTCCTGGCATCAACAAGCCATCGTCTCCCAGAGAACTGCTGCTCGCTACCCATTTCCTTCTTTATCAGCTTGCTGTTCGTAAACCCCTGGAGATGGTTGTGTGTAAAAAATTGTAGGAACAACTTCTGAGATACTCTGACAAACCAGTTTCTGACCGAAATCCATGTTCACAGTCAGTTAAAGCACCTTCTGTTCTCCTACAGATACTCCATTTGTGTACCAGCAGGCTTCCTTTTAATGTCTGTAATGCTCAACAACGACAGTGTGAATGCAGATGATGTGAGTGGTAAATTTTGTTGGAGTCCTGCAACTTTTGACTGACAGTCAGTTAAGCCTGTCAAACGTTCCCACCTCCATTAATATTGAGGCTGTGACTGTCTGTGCCATTCTGGTTGGCACTTGGAGGAGAGTATGCTAAGCTTTACTGAGTGGCGTGTCATGATGGGATGTGAGGCAGTTAGCTAATGTGGTGTAAAAGGATTTAGAGGATTTGACCCTATCAGTAGAGATGGCACTAGGAGAGGCTCTGTTAATGACACTAAATGAGTCTCTGCCTGCAGCATGCGAATAATGATGGAACGAAAGCCAGCTTATAATTTATATGGAGATTTTGTGCAAATAGCTAATTGCAAAGAAGTATATGAAGTGATGTGTTTGCATATTTTTTCCCTAAAGGTGAAGGAACACACAAAATGTTCCTGGACAGATTCTGAGACAGTCAATCACAAAACATCTATATTGACCAGCAAATGGCGTGTCTACTTAATGTGAGCTGACTGCTCTTCACTAAAGCAGTGATGTTCTGTCACCTAGCTGTTACATTTCAGGCAAATGTCTTTTTTTAAATTTTTTAATTTAAAAAAAGACATTTTTAAATTTTTTAATTTAAAAAAACAGTCTGATAAGGAGAAATTATGACAAGAAAAGGTGGGCTGTCTCACACAGCCATCTTTTAAATAATAAGTCAATTGAAAAGAGGTTCCTAACTTAGAAAATAGTCATACGGAGAGAGACTGAGCAATGTTGGCCTCTCTGCATGATGTTTGTGACGCATCCAAGTCCTTTTATTGGAAATATACCAAACAACTTATGTGACAACAAGAGTTGCTCATCAAAATTCGCTTCTTCGTTGTATAGAGCCAAAACAGTGCACAGTGTACTTCAGCTTACAGCAAGATGACACAGCTGTAGATGTCTGAGTAATCTGTAAATCTTAGTTTCCCTGCCAAACTGATTGTTACTGGATACATTCAGACTGAATCGACTGTGCTGAGGTCGGCTCCTTTAGTTGAATAGAGGCTCCATCTTTATGTGTCACCACAGCTCATGCCAGTCAGCTGTAGAAAAGACTTTGGAAGAAATTTGTCACCAGATCAAAAATCCAAACGAAGTGCCATTTGCTATGCAAAGAATGGAGAGGAAGCGTATTATTAGCAACAAAGACAAACTTCCTCATGGTAACACCCTCATGTTGCAGCAATAGGGACATTTTCTCCTGTGGACTGTGATAACCTGTGTTTTCAGAGGGACAGTTATTCATAACACTGAATTCGTATCCACAGAACACAGATAACGGAGCAGCAAGTGTGTCACCAAGTTCCGCATAGACAAAATCAATAATTCTATCTGCTTTGAAAGCAAAACATTTTTCATTGAGGTGAAATTACAAAAAAAAACAACCTCTGCATACTGAAACTGCTCCTAGTAGGGCAGGGGAATATAAAAAATACAAACGGAGTTTTTGATGCAAGTTCTGGCACGTGCATCCATGTGTGGTTGCATAAATACCAAGAGTCACAGTCACCTTTGTGTTACATTTACACACGCACCCTTCTATTACCGTCGTTCATGGTCCATGGCGAGAGACAGTGTCCCTGCTGCCTTGCCAAACGGGGCGTTGGCACAGCGTGATGAGAAGGACCAGAAGGCGGAATCGCCAAGCTCCCGCCACCTACCACCCACTGGTCAGATCCTCTTTATGGTCACACTGTGACAGTTTGCCAGCCATCGTTGGCTCGCCAAGCAAAGGCAGGACAGGCGCCAGTGCCAGGGAAACCCACTGGAGGTGGGAAGAGGAGAGAGAGAGGAACCGTGGAGGAGGAGAGAGGAAGAGAAGCAGATGGAAAGATGGAGAAAGAAAAAGAAGGCTCTCTCAGTGATTTGGCTTATCTGTGCTCCAGTCGAAACACCCTCAGTCAGTCAGTCAGCAGCAGCAGGTGGTGGCATGAACTATCAGCTTCTTCAGATATATTGTCCAACGCTTGTTTCAGGAGAACAAATGTGAGACTCTATCATTTGGTGCACAAAAATTATGCAACGAGAAGTGTTTCCTTCTCACCCTTTTTTCACAGAATATGATTAGAGATGAAAAGAGATATTTGTTTTCTGGCTTCTGAAAAGTTCCACATACTTAGGGAGGTCACTGATGACAGGAAGCAATTGTTCTGGTGCCCATAATATATTCCCTGAGCTGCTGGTTACAGCTTGTCTTTGTTTCCACATGTTTACCATCCATCTCCAACATTTTAATACAGATGCTTGCAGTGGGAGGAGGTGGGAAGCCCAATCACTCTCTCCACAGTGTTTGCCTCACAGCCCTGCGGCCACCCAGTTCACAGTCTCGTGTGGTACATTAGTGATGGCATTTCCATGACTGAAGTGACAGTGAGGTAGATGAGTCTTTTTGTGTCGGTGTGAAACTGTATTAACTCATTTATTCCTCCTCTCCTTGTCTGTTTTGTCTTCCTGTCGTCTCTTACAGGAGTCTCGCTCAAGGTAACCGGTCATCTCTTTTTGGCCTGGAGGTCTTCTAGAGGGTTGGACCTCCTTGCCATAATGAAGGGATTGGAAACCACCCGTAACAGACACCAGTCTGATTCCTGTGATCCTTCCACAGGCCACCCAGAGGCCCTCTACTCTCAGAAGACCAGCACGCTGCCTCGCAGCCCTTACCTGTTGAGCCCAACTATGAACCACTACGGCACTATGGACACCCACCTTTACCCCTCAGGCCACCCGGCCTCTCTTCCACCTGACTGCATGCTGCCCCTGAACAATCAGCTGTCCAACAGCAGCACCTTTCCCAGGATTCACTACAACTCCTATGATCAGTCTGACTTCTCCCCCCCAGGGGACAGCATTGGGGGGATCAGTACAGGGACTATGGGCACGTCCATGTCTTTAGGCATGGGAACAGGCTTGGGCATGGCAGGGCTCAGTGCAAGAACACCTATGATTACAAGCGGCTCTGCGACTATATCACATCACATGACCAAGACACAAGCGCCACCCAGTTTGCTGGACTTCGAAAAGCAGCTCCCGGGAGGCCATGATGGATTCAGCACTCTGCAGTTTCATCGAACATCCGCTGCTGCTGCTGCTGCTGCTAAGCAGCGCACGGACAGTCCTGGTCGTATTCGTTACATGCTGCACTCCGTGCAGAAGCTCTTTGCGAAGTCCCAGTCACTGGAGAGCCACAACATGAAGGGAAACATCAATGGACGTTCCACCGGCAGTGGTGGAGGATCGTCAGGTACTGACGATGGAGGGAAACATAATCGCAGGGCCAAAAGTAAAGACCGAGGTACAAAATCGGAGGCGACCGCCAAGCGACGGCCCCGCTCCAACATGTCAGGGTACTGGAGCTCAGATGATTTGGACAGCAGCGATATGAGCAGCTACCACAACACCATGGCCATGATGACCCTTGGGCGTCCAACTGGCCATGACAGCCAGGTGGGGCAGAACAGATACATCCACAGCGGCTACAACACCATCAGCTCGTCTAAAAGCAGCAATGAAATGAAGTATCCAGCACTTCCTGCTCCTGGTGGTGGGGGAAGTGTTGGTTTAGGGGGAGCAGGAGGCTTTCTAATGAATGACAATGACTATATGAAAGGAGGGTCTTGGTCCACTTTGACGATGGGTCAACCAAGACCAGTGATTCAGAAGGGCTCAGCCACTTTGGACAGGTCCATGCTCAAGTCCAAGTCCTGCCAACAGGAACTGACCTGCAACTACCTGCAGGTTGGACGGAGGGTAAGTGAGCCTCAAGTTAATCTGTGCATGTAAAAAATCTATGATGTTCATTCACAGTGCATGTATGACCTTATTATGAAGAACACCAAAGCGTGAGTTGGGGAAGTCACAGACTGTTGGGAGAACACTGACTCGAGGCTCATTTTTCTAACCTAATGGTGCCTGCAGGGGGATTGGAGCAGCACATTAGGTCGCAGCGGGGGAGCCAATGAAATCCCGTGCCGGCGGATGCGCAGTGGTAGCTATGTGAAGGCCATGGGGGACATGGAGGAAAGCGACGACTCCGAGGGAAGCCCCAAACCCTCGCCAAAAACTGCCGCCCGCCGCCAAAGCTACCTCAGGGCTACCCAGCAGTCTCTGAGTGATCAGCTACCACCACGCAAGTAAGGAAGCAACCCGTGACAGTGTCACACCTTATTATTTGTATCAGGATTCAACAGCAAAGGAACAACCTAATGGTAAATTTCCATTAGCTACGGAGAGACTGTGGCTGAAATGATTAAGGCTGCTGTGAGCTGGTGAGGATTGTAAGAAAAAGGAAAAAGTGGACTGTATTTGGGTCAAAACAAGCTTGAAAATGACAAAAGGCTTAAGTTTTCAATACATAACTGAATATTTTCTACATTATGTGGGTATAAGAGGCATTTACAGTGTTATAGTGTTTCTCTTCAAAATGTGTACCTTTAAGAAAAGATGTTGATTTCAAGGCTCGTTCAGGCATCTCAAAGTAAACACAAGTGCTGATTGGCAAAAACTCTCAAAAGAAAGTCATAATTATTTTATGTGCGTACAAGAAAAAAGAAACATCGAGTGTAGCCTTCCTATATCAATGTGCAGGAAACAAAATACACACACAAGTACACACAGTTCCTGCTGCACTTACTCGCGCATAGAAGTGGTGTCAGACTCCCCGCTGCCGGCCCTAACACCACACCTCCACTGTGATTCAGTGTCCCGCTCCTGCTCTCAAAGTAGCTGAGATCACACAGGCTTTTGTTCGCACGGTCGCAGCAACTCGCTCCAACTCGAGCCACACCGATCTGACTGACTGGGATGGTAATCAGATTACACTTTGTGTTGCATTCTTTTTAACTGGGTAACAGGCCAGAAGTTACACAGTTAAAAAGAACTGCAAAAAGAATTGTATTGAAGTACTGTAGTATCAAACTAAGACTGAACATATTTTATCGAAAGGAGCTTGTAAAGGTGGCCAAGTGACATTTATACTTTCTTTGTAAGTGAAGCTCCTTTGCAATATTCCTTTTGTCAGGTGTTTGCAAGAAAATTCTTGTTCGAAACCCTGAAACCCAAACAAAGTGTCAGAGATGTGAAACATGACTGTTGATTGTGGGTATATTTCAGTTTGAAGAACACACGAATCATTAGGAATGTAAAAAATGTAGCTGATAATTTGTCGTCACCGAGAGAAATGCAGACCTTGGTGTTTCCTCTAAACACAAACTCCCCCTATTTGAAAACAAACACATCAGAAATCTGTGTGTTCAGAAGTAAAGAGTTTATTCCTTCCAAAAGCGTGCTTGAATGACTAACCCTAATCCCAACCCCTGACCGACCCGCCCTGCTCTCTTCCGGCCTGCGCCCACCTGACTGGCGTGAGCAGCAGAACCCTGGATTACAGCTTGTTGCAGGGGGAGCTGGATGCCCTGTGGTCTCCGCTCCACAGTGTGTCCTCTCTGCACCAGCTTGGCAGGTCAATGAGCAGGTCAGTGATAGGTCTGAAAGCCACTACTGAGGAGCGCTGTGCAAAAGGAGCCCATGTGATTGGATCATTTCTCATTTAATGACTTTGCACTGCTCCCCTCAGCAAGAGTCTGTGGAGTGGAAACTCCAAATGCCAAACTCATGTCCTGCTGCCAGCGACCGCCAACCTCCCTAAAGCTTGTAAATGCCATCTGTGCTTTTAGGTGACTCGTAGCCGAGTTACTGACGATTCAAACCAGGGTATAAGGGGACATCTGTGTCTATAGCCATGGCATGGCATACTATTTTCATTTTACGATCACTGTGTGCCAACAAAGAATATGTAAAACATGATGAGGTGGGGTTTTTTCTTCCGATTGGTTCAGCCTGTTCTTTGGTTTTGGCACCATGATGGCACAGAGAGCTGTGAACATGGCTTTCCTTGACATCACTGGCTTTGCATGCTCAGATGCTATCATATGATGCCTGACGCTTAAATTAGATGGAACCGCAACAGAACAGGCTCACAAATTAAAGTGGAAATGAAAGGGGAGACTTAAAAGGAAACAACCTTGTCCTCTTCTAATCTCTCTTTCAATTCCTGCTTGTGCTGATCACCCATTTTTCTCTCCTGAGCCGTGTTTCACTCCTGTTTTTCTGTCACACTTGGTTCCCATCAACAGTTTTTCCCATCACTTGCCTCCAATAAATCCTGTCATCTTTCCAAAAAATTCAACCCTTTGTTTTTTATTGTCCTCCCTTCTCCAGCTGTCTTCCGTCTCTCAGAGAGCTCCACAACAATCGCAGCTTGGATAACTTGGACTGCATCGGGGGCTCAGGCTCATCGTTGCCCCCCTGGGATGATGATGACTTCAGCCAAGCCTGCAGCACCCTGGGCAGACGCAGTTGCTTGGGACAGGTCAGTTCTCTCCTGGAGGGTATTTTAACTATGTGGAGAAAATGCTGCTGTATGACTGGTCTGAAGCAGAGTGATCAGGGCTCCGATCCATACCTGGGACACTTTGGTTTCCAGTTTTGGCTTAACTTTTGGATGCAATCTTCACACAGTTTTATCTGCTCCACTTCAAATGTTCGTCACTGGATTATACTTTCATGAATTGGAAATAAACTCAATTAGAAGTGAAATTTACTTAATTTGCACATCACAATCCTGAAGCAGTCATATTGTGCTCTACATGATCAGTCACCAATTCGCTCACTCAATCATTCACACACTCTCAAATACTTATGGGGTCCATGTAAAAGCTACTGGGAACAACTCGGTGGTCAGTGTCTTACCAAAGGATATTTAGGCTCATGGACAGAGGCCAATGAGGAATTGAACCACTAACCTTTTGATTGGAAGATGAAACAGTCGACCAACGGAGCCACGGCTGCCCTTATTTTCAGTTTCATTTGTCACCCCCCTCTAAACGTTCAAGGTTTATTTGTGAGATGCTGCAGGATGGTGTTATGGAGAGTTGAGCTGCTCAGTTTCCCTTCAGTAACTGAATGGCTCATGAACAAATGAAAAGAAATAAGTGAAGGTATCAAGAGCAATGGCCAGATGTGCATTATCATAAATAGTGTACATTGTTCACGCTGGAGTTTGTTCTTGACTCTTTATGTGTTACACAGTCTTTTGACTGTGCTCTTGAAGAAATCCGCCCACTCATCCACTAATTTCTTTATTTGCACACTGGTACAAAGCATCAACATGGCGTACCTGAAGCCACTGCCTCACAGCTTGCATGGTCATGTATTACTCATACAACGAATAAATCATTCAAACGGGGATACAGGACTTGTTTACAATTTCATAGGCAAGCCAGTGAAAATATAAAAGAGGGCAGTAAAGCACTCATGTGATGGCTAAGTGAGGGAAAGATATAGTGTTGGACACTAAAAATGATACTTTATTTCTGGATTCGTCCAGCTCCTTCCCTCTCTTTTGCTTACAGATTTTCCTTCAGTACAATTATGACGAAATTTTTCATTGTTTTATTTAGACAGGGAAAATGTTCTACTTTTAAATCAAGAGGGATTTTCAAACACTCTTCTCGTCCGCCTCAAACACACATTAATGGTATCATTTGCATGTCAACAGATAGTGACTCTCCACTAAAGGAGGACCACAAGTTTTCCAACCTCAGCTGTCTCTTCAGGGGGCCAGAATGCCAAATGAGTGACTCGGATAGTTTAAAGTTTCAGATTCATTCTCGTACATAGGAAGAGGAACAACAGAGCAAAGTGGCGATGATCCTCCTCAGTGAAATCACACATCACTGAAAGGTCAATGTGTGACAACAGATGTGTTGAGTGTTCAAATCCCTCGCCTTAATCTCTTTAGTCATTGAAGAAAGGCATTGGTCCTTTTTGATCTTTGATTTGTGAGATCATTACAGTGAAGCCAAACACTTGCTGAAACACAGTATAATTCCTGCATGGCATCACTCATAACTCTCTCTGTCATCGTCTACATCCACCAAGGCATCATCAACTTTCATATTTCCTCCTTATTTTCCTCACTGAGCAAATCTGCTCTGCGGGTTCTTTCAGTCAGGAAATGGACAGGAAATGGTTTGGCACAGAAGTGACAATTTTATTATAAGGGTGTAGTTCCTCAGTATGCATGCTAAAAATGTATAGAAGTCTCTCTCACAGGTGAAAATCTTAGTTTTTAAGTAAGTTGACAGGTTTTATACAGTTTTCCATGTGAGACATGCCAAAAAATTGAAAAGCGCATTTCAGAGATGAGCTAACAGCCTGTTTTGATCCATCTTGAGGGGGCTTCTCCTATCCTGGGATGTGTACCGGGTGCATTTTACGACTCAGTGCTGCATCGAACCTTTTCATTCTCTGCAAGATTTTAGCTCTATTTTATTGCATCCTATCAACTGTGCCTTTTGTAGGCACTCAGACAGGCAGGTAGCACCTTCAGCCTGAGGGGCCCCAGCAGGGCTCTAAATGAACTCATTAAGGTAAAAACTTCTCCCTCTGCTGCGACACTAAACCGGCCCTTTCTTCCCTGCAGCTGCGGGACCTGGAGAGAAGTCATCCCTATGAGGACCGGAGCTCCGAGTCGACGTTCAGAGACTCCCGTTCACATTCTCAGGACACCTCCGAGCCCCCCGATCTGCCCATGCCCACATGCTTCCGGTCACGCAGCCACAGCTACCTGAGGGCCATCCAGGCCGGCTGCTCCCAGGATGACGACACGGCGTCCATTGACTCAGGCTGCTCCCCACCTCTGACTGATTCCACTGTTCAGACCTACAGCACCAGCACCGGTGAGTCACATCAAGACATCCTGACGATACACATGTGCAGCCTTCGGAAATTTCATTTCCTTCTCAATGCAAATTAATAAATGCACATATATAAGCTCAGTTATGGCTTTTACAGTTTTATTAAATTGAGAAAACTTTTGATTTGTACATTTTGATTTGTTGTTTTTCAAAGTGACACAGTCACATGCCAAATTCTTGCTTTGCTTTGTATTACCCATAACGACCTTTACTCATTGTAGCCCAGATCCCATGAGGGACGATAGGCTCTCCAGCACTCACAGCAGCATATTTAGCTCAAATGCAGCCTCTTTTGCCCATGCTAGACGACCTGACTGCACAGTGGAAGACTTGGAAAGAACAGTTTGGCTCTTACCTGATAGCCACAGGCTTGGATAAAGCCCCAAAGGAGAAACAACTTGCAATTTTTCTTCAGCGTTTTGGGACAGACAGACCACGCATCCTACCCGCACGCACAGGTAAAAGTGCCAACCCAGCTCCTCCCCCTCCCAACCCAAAACCACCCATTTTTCCACTTCATTAACAACCAAAAATTGTGTTCATGAATGATCAAGAAATGCTCTAAAAACTGTTGCAGCCAACAAATGCAGCTGCAGATTAAGTCAAAGTGTTTATTCTAAAAAAAAAACCATTTTGGTGTGAAAAATGTAGAACCTGCATGAATTTTGAATTTTTCTCTGCTGCGTTGATGTTTATTGTGATGTAGTAGAGGTAGTCTCATATGTGATAGTGCAAATTTTTCCAAGAATGTTCCGTTCCTATATACAGAAGAGAATATGATTGGATGAATGGATGATCTGTGTTTGTTGTTGAAATTTGACAGCTTCTAGAGGCAAGATTTTATGGTGAATCCGTGTACAGCAACCTACTGTCGTTTATATTAAGGAGTGTCCACTCTGTGGCGCCCTTCACCACAGTGCCCTTAACAGGCCAGAGTGCGTGCTGCCTTCAAGTGTAACGTCTTTTAGCAGGTGTTTTTGACAATCACAGAGACTTTTTGAATTTTCGAAAGGACTTTCTTACTGAATAAGCAACTCAAAGTCCAATTCATTGAATGCAGATGATAGACAATTTTTTGATAAAACTGAAATAGGAAAAAACATGACGTTTGGACTCAATACTGGTGGGAAACATGTTTTTTTTGTCCTTTCTGACTTTTGTTGTGCTGAATGTTATAGGGTAACTGTGACTGCAATAATTCCATGTTATCTCAGTCTTTGCCATTCCAGATGAGCAATTGAAGACATATTCAGACTTCTTTTTTAGTAAAGTTGTTTTACAATGAAGCAGAAGTGTTTTTCTCTCAGAGTAAAAATGCAAAGTACATTAAATTTACCAATTATAACTCCCATGAATCCATATATTTAAGAATAACAGCGTTTGTTTTGGTAATTTGTGTGACATATTAAAATTTGCGTGTGGTAAAAAAAAAAGAACCTTAAGAAGTATAATGGGTTGTTTTGTTCAGCAACACGCAATAATGATCCGTTCAAACCTTCACTGAGGTTTGTATTTACATATTAGTTCAATTTTAATGCATATGACTGACTTTACGACGGATTCGGATCATTGCCTGTCCGAGCCACTTTTGAACGCACCATCCTCACGCCTCCCAGCGGCTCAGAAAAACTGAAAAAACGCAGGCAGCAGGTTTACCGACTGTACAGGCATCAAGCAGGCAGTGCTTGTCTTTTAAGCGACTGTCGTCACCAAAATATGAAGTTTTAACAAGACACCGGGCTTTTTTGGGGGGTATTTTCGCACTTGAGAGATAGGTGAGTCATTTTAACGCGCTCATTATTAATTAAGTGCAGTTTGGTTTTTGTCTCGACTCAGACACCAGGATCAGCTTTACCTCTGACCAATGATACACCAGCCTGATCTTTACTGATTCACTTTAGATAACTGGTTACTACTATAATTGATGCGCGTTCCCGTCTCGTGGGCTGAAATGTTAGGATAACTGACCTCTCCTGATTGACAGGTTAGGACTGTCTCCTCCTTTCATTGAAACTGTATCTTCGTGCAAAATGAAAAGTGGACTCTGTTCTTTACAGGACATAGTTTGAGGACTGTTGCACCTTTCCATTTGTGTTACAACCTGGAATAAATCTTAACATGAAGCCAAATTCACTGATTAGAAAGAGAGAAGAAAGTGTATTTCCCTTCACTGTGACTGTGTTGTTGCTGTACACAACTGATGTGGCTCCTGAGTGAGATAATAAGTCTGGTAACAAGGTGGTGGAGATGCTTCCAGGCATCTTTAATGTTCCTGGATGAAACAATACAAACAAGTGTGCAGCAGCAGCATTTGAGAAGCCACAGACAGACAATATAACTTTCTTGTTTTTTGCTGCACATCCTCAAACAAAGTCAGATTCATAGCAGTCAGACTTTAACCAATCAGCTTAATGTTTGGTTCAATAGTTCAATGAGCTTACACAGGAGCCAAACTTATTCTCAACGCTACATCAATGACTGAGATTGTTGGATATCCTGGTTGTTTCTTTCACCCTCACTATTACTGAGTGTCTCTGTGTTTGTATCACCCAGTGATCTGAATGACTGGACACTGACTCGGGAGAGGTCGACTCATTTTCTACTTTAATAACATTCCCGAGGACAAGCAAAACATTTTCATGAGGACTTGTCATTTTGAATATTCTATTCACAAACATGGTCAAAATCAAAGTCCCCTCTGACATAATGAATGTGCTTGTAAAACCTTAGCCTTCGGATGTCACTGGCCCAGTAATGCCATGCACACGAGGCTCGTGCAGATGTTTTGTCATTGTTTCAGCATGTTAAGGACCCTGTTTGGTCCCTAAGTATCATATGACGTTCGCACTTTAAAGACACAATATCCCCTTTGTCTCTCAACCGTTCACTTGACTGTTTCTCTTTCAAACACTAAAATACAGAACATAAAAACCACATTTTCAAATCATAAGTATGCAAAGAACCATGCTACATTAGTGTGTGTCTGTCAGTGCTGGATCAAAGTGTGGTGACAACAATGAAAAAGCCTTTATGTCCTTGAACAGGTGATGAGCTGCAGTCATGGGCTCATTGAGAAAACATCTTCCAGCTCGTGTAATTCCTCGGAGCGAATGGTTTACTTGCATTGAGCAGTGTGGAGCAGGACTCCCAGTGGACAACAGGCCAACTGTCCAAAGGACTGGCAAAAACCACAGCGCTCAGAGCCCACAACAGAGTCTACTTGAGCATTTAGGGACAAAGCACCCACTTGTTTCTCTTCATAAAGGCATTTCTGAAGATCATAATATTACTTTGGAAATTCAGTTCAAATCAAAAGCAACATTTGGGGTCATGCTTGTTCCAGATTCATTTTATTTCCTTTTGTGTTTTGCTAATCACCATCCTGTTGACGTGGGCCTTATTTCCAGGCAGCTGACAAGCAAACATGTTGTACTTACACACCTATGTGTGCGGTGCGTGCGTGCGTGCGTGCGTGCGTGCGTGCGTGCGTGCGTGCGTGTGTTGTAAAGTAAGCGTGTGCAGGAAACGCTTCTTTCCAACCACCGTATTTCTTTTTTCGTCATTTCCACCCGCTGCCACCAGTTTGGTGTCCCGTCTTTGCTGGTTCTGCTGTGGGAATGGTGGGCCCTGTTGTTGAATTTCAAAACTGGTTTGAAACCAGTTTGGAGACTTCTGTCTATTCTGTGCTCATCATTGTTCAAGCTGCGTCATGAAAAATCACAGTATCTAATTTCAACAGGCTCATCATGACCAGCAACAGAAAGGTGGGGGCTGACTATTGTGATGCAGACGCAAACTCTTTTTCTTATAAAACATCGTTCATGTTCACATGCTAAACATTAGCAGGGGAAATGTGCACCAGCTGCCATGTTTAGCATTTTTGCAGGTTGTGTTCTGCTGATAAGATGCATGAAGCTGCTATTTTTTGGCTGAGTTGTTGCTGTTGCCCCTAAAAGCCCAAAAATTGCCTGTACCAAATAGTCTGGGACCTGTTTCAGTGGTTATTCAGAGCAACTGAGTCTGTTGTTCTTTTTGGACCCGACTGACCAGTGTGGAATTCTCCTGGCTGCCAAGTACACAAAAATCCTGCAAGAATGGATGCAATCATACGAGTTAGTTTCATCCTGGGGAGAGACTTTGTTGTTGTTTGTTGTGCTTTGGCTGACATACTTATCTGTATTGATATATATTTGTGTTATAAGCTGTTTGCATGGCCTCTTTTTTATGTCCAGCTCGTCTACTTTATCTCCTGTTTAATCTCAGGATGTCAGTTTATGATTTTAGGGTTTGTTTTTTTGCGGGCAAAGCAGATTGTGTGGAATTAGGACTGGAGGTCGAGTTTCAAAGTGCAAACTCCCTGCTCTGACATCCACAGAGCTGCAGGACGGGTTTCCACAGGCAGGCATGCACATATCTGGGCTCTTCTTCTCACCCTGCTGCTAATTGCTGTTGCGGAGCCCGTATGACAAAGCTGCAGTCACACCACTGTTCTGCCCACCCAGCATCTCACCGCTGAGAGGAGACAGGCTTTTGTGATGCGTCAGCGTGAAACCCTCAAAGCAGGAGGCTCCTC
Source organism: Malacoctenus gilli (assembly GCA_032164315.1). Taxonomy (NCBI): domain Eukaryota; kingdom Metazoa; phylum Chordata; class Actinopteri; order Blenniiformes; family Labrisomidae; genus Malacoctenus; species Malacoctenus gilli. Next base: position 6,187,338 of record JASSRZ010000072.1, on the reverse strand, counting down.
AGCAGCTGCTCGTTGACTACAGTTCATTTGATGTACTTCAGCTTTGAAAGGTGCTAAGTAGAGGATCTTCTGACGTAGCGTGCGTGTGTGTGTGTGCGTGTGTGTGTGTGTGTGTGTGTGTGTGTGTGTGTGAGAGAGAGAGAGAGAGAGCAAGAGAGAGAGAGAGAGTATACACGCTGTGCTGTTCATGTTCATGTGTAGGAACAGAGATGCGGAGTGGTTTCAGGTGTCATATCCGGTGTTTACAAATGACATCAGTGCTCTGGCTTGACTGCGATGTGACCTTGAGGGCACTGGAGCAGTTCGCTCCTTGGTGTCGCATCTGGGATGGGGGCCAGCGCTTACAACCCAGTTCATGGCCCCTGACAGGCATTAAATATCTTCTGCATTTGTGTGTCAGTGATGGGAAGTATTGTATTGTTTGATTTCCAGGCATTCTTTTTGCAAGCAATTCATTATTCATAGGACAGTGGCCGCTCACTTTGCAGACGAAGGATTTCACAAATGACTGTGGGGGACTGTGGAGGGTAGACTGTTGGTCATGAACCAACCATCTCCAGGCCGGTGAGACTACCCTGTATTGACTAGTGAGCAAGTTTTGAAAAGGCCTTTTCGACTTTTACTGGTATTATTTGGACGTGTGTTCACAACCAAACAGCTGAGTTACGTTCACTGTGAAACCACAGAAGCACTTTAAAGAAAACAGTTGTCATACAACCACTGTTGTATGATGTCATGAAATAACATCTCTTACAAGGATTGTCGTTTGTCTTAAAGATCAGGGTATTATTTGAGTGCACCTCGTACTGCTTTGCTGAAGCTTTGAGGCAAAACAAAACAGTTTCTTATTGTAAGAGAATGAAAAGGGTAATTATATTAAAGAAGCCTGAGGTTGATAAATCAACAGTGACTTTAAAGGGCCACATCACCCCTGTTTACAGATGTAAACATTAAAGTCCAGCATGAGGTTAAGCAGTTGTATGTCATAGAATTAAAGCTTGTTGCTTCTTTGCGTCACCTTAAATTCCCTGCAAGAGAAGCGGGAGTACAACAGGATGAGGGATGCTGGTGCTCAGCCACAGACTCTGCTGCAGCTCTCTGGAAGATCCGAGTCACAGCTCTTGTTTTTTTTTTTTGGGGGGGGGGGTGAAATCGCTGCCGGATCAGGAGTTTAATCTGACACAAAGATCCAGCATGCATGAGTTCATGTGACTTCAGTTTGAGTGACGTTGCGTTCACACCAGAGCACCAGCTAAGGAGTGGATTAGGTCGAAACAGCAGCCCTTTTGTTGGGAGTGTTTTTCCTCACAGCTCACATGTTCGCCACAGCCCATCTCCTAAAATCCGTGGTGGATTGTCAAGGTTTCACCGCGCAACATTCAGCCAAGCACCAGAGTGAGCTGAAAAGGTTTGTTTCAGGTTTATTAGGAACTGTCATGTCGCTTCCTCTCATCTCAGTACTTTGATTAGTATCGTGTGTCTGGTTGCTGTGTCTTTGTATTCTGTAAAAAACACTGTTTATTTGATTATGGTAAAACTTGATTATACTCCTGTTAGTTTGAATATCGTGAGGTCAATAAATGTCACAGCCAGCTGTTTTGTTTATCTTTTCACATATCACTGTAGAACTTTCTGGTAATGAATGATCTGATGTCAGTTGGATACTTTTTCTTTCTTCTCTGCCACCACATTTTGTGTCACTGTCAGGACAAACAAACCCTCCCCTGTGTGAGCGATCATGAAGCAGCCACAGGCTTTGCACTATATCAGTAAAAGTCCCTTTTGAGATCAGAGGTTCTGCTGCTCGGTGTTTCTTTGCTTTTCCTTCATCTGCATGATTAGACTTCCTCTCCGTACTCACTTATGAAGAGAAGTCAGGAGTTCTCTTGAACTTTTTTCTCTCATTCAAATCAACACAATGTGTGATTCATGACTCGACTCTACACAGTCGCAGTCCTTCATTATGTAGTGAAAATGGGTGTGGCCTCTTCATTTTTATTCCTCTGATGCAGTTTTTTTACGACACAAACTCTTCAATACAGGCCGTTCTGTTAGTCTGCAGATTTTTAGCCTGCATTCGAGAAAAAACATCCACTGACCTCAGTGTGAATAGTTGGCTTTGATGGAGCAGGCAAAGAAGTTTGTGGCCGTAACAACAGTGAGACAATGCACATAAGGCTGGTTGACTGAACCTGCTGTTTTTCCAAACAATAATGTCTGATTTTAATGTGACCCTTTGAATGTTTGATGTGTGGATTTCATGTGTGCCTGCAAAACAACTCGCACTGTCATCAGCTCAGCTCATGTTTTCATGTGAATTGTTAAAATCCTTGTAAAATATGCTTTAATGGCCAATTTCATAGCTTTTATATGCATAAAAGACAAAAAAAGCAGCTGAACATTGATGAACAAGACAAAATACAAAGACAGTCACATATTAACACATTAACCAATCAAGATTTATTGGCTCATAGACTTCCTGGAGTTCGGTTACAAGCTGTCATGAGCATCAAACTCTTCTCTCTGGATCACACAAAGCACTGTAGCAATAGTCATTACAGCATGGTTACAGAAAATTGAGAAGATAATCTTGCTTTTGAGGGAAGGAGTTATTATTGAGACTAAGTGCTTGTCATAACTCAGCAGACAGATTTATCTGAGTGCTCTCTCTTCCACCATTTGTCACTCATGTATCCGTGAGCCTTTCTTCAGTCTGACATCAGAGTGTTGCAGGAGAAGTGCCGCTGTCTTTTCACAGTCAGGTGGTTCGTGAAGCATTCCACTAGCCGCGTCACCTGTCCAACGATTGAGGCTCAGGGGTGTGGCCTGCGTGCAAGTGTATTTTGATGATCGGTGTGATCTGGTATGTTTGTTCAGCGTCCCGTCTGATTTGATTTTCCGCTTCACGCGACTCATATCTGGTTCAGCTGGTGTCCCGGCTTCCATGCCCGAGCATCCACATGTGCTCATGCACAGCTGAAGCGTTCTGCTCTGCACGTGCTGAGAAAACTCGTTAGCTCCCAGGATGTCGCGGTGACCGGATTGGCCAGCGCTTCCAGGTGTTTTTTCGGTTTCTCTTGGATATTCTCCCCTCCTCCCTCAGCCCTCAGAAGACCCTCAGCCACTACAGGTTTGCTTAAACAAATGTCGCCCGTCATCATTTTCTCTCCTAACTGCTCCATCTGTCCACCTCTTCATCTGCAGTCTCCACATGCATAACCACCTGTAAGAAGGCTGCGCCGCCGCCAGTCCCGCCTCGCACCACCTCCAAGCCCTACATCTCGGTGACGGTGCAGAGCAGCACAGAGTCGGCCCAGGACAACTACTTGGACCAGCAGGACAGGAGGTCGGAGGTCACTAGCCAGTCCAGCCACGCCCACAGCAACTCCTCGGACAGCCTAGACAGCACCCGTGCCAACAGCCTGGCCCGGGGCATCCCCCGCCCTCCGCACATCATCCCCACTCCCATTGCGACCCCGAGAGAGCCGATCGCTCCCGCCACCGCCAACGCTTCCACAGAAACGGGTGACTCAGTCATCCAGCACGAATTGCTGAAGTCGGGATTTATCAAAGGGAATCTAGCTGCGGAGGAGCCCATCGTGGCCCCGGTACCCCGGCGGAAACTGTCCTCCATTGGCATCCAGGTAAGCAGGCCTGGGGGCTTCTGTGTGGATGTTGCACTTAGCGAGCCTGGTCCTCGTGCAGCATCGTCTCTATACAATAAAATAAGACGGTACTAAAAACCAGAAGCAGGGGCAGCTGAAGTTTTGCTGATGAGCTTTAATTGAGGGAGAAAGCTCCTCTTGTCCACGATCAATGTCCGAGTGTGTCACCTCAAACTCACAAACGTGCCTGCAAGTTAAGGGCCTAATTATCTATGAACCTCATCCTTTCAGGCCAAAAAAATCAAGTGTTCATTTTTTCCCCTCGAGCATTTTGACAGTTTCAGTTCCTGCTGAAATGTCTGTTTTTATCCTTTTTCCAGATCCTGCACTTAGGAGGAGTTTAGCCAGAGTTCCTATTAATCATGACAGTGGGTTGAAAACCGAGCATGGACTCCAGAGTGTTTCTGTTTATCTGCAGTTTTTGGTTTGTCACTCGGAAGTGTTCAGGAGCACAGCCTTCCCCCCCATACATCATTAGGAAGTGCAACGATTCATCACGCAGCTTCAGGGCCGATATTCACTCTGTCTTTGTTCTCTTTTTCCTGTCACTGTTCATTGCTTGTAAGGTTGACTGTATTCAGGAAGTTCCTCGAGAGGAGACCCCACCACTGGCCAAATTTCAGTCCATTGGAGTACAGGTGGAGGACGGGTGGCAGTAAGTCCTCTTCCTGTCCTTGTAACAACGTGAGGAATTTATATTATAGCCGCACTCACACACACACACACTCCTTTCACTGTCCTTTCCCCTCTGCAGGAGCTGTGTAGATGTGAAAACATCCTCAGTGTGTTTCTGTGTCGTGTTTTTGGCGATGGAACGCATTCACTATTTAAAGATCCCTGGAAGTGTTTATGAACCAGCAAAGCGGACAGGTTTAAAATAACCATCATTGACTGAACTCATTCAGGATCAGAGGGATACTTTAAATATGTTTCTGCTTCTTGTGTTTTCAGTCCCCCATTTCTTGTTTGCATCGGTCTGTATTGTGCGTGCTCGTGATGTTTTCAATGCCAGGAAGTTCTCATGCATCTCGCGCCTTCCTACTGTATTTTCTTACGTTTAAATGCTGCAGTTTGAGTTTTGTCAACGCAGCAGCAGCTGCTGCTCTGAGTCCCGACAGACTTCAGACAACAGAACCAGCTGGGCAGGAGTCGCTCTGGTTATTTGCACATTTCTCACAGAGCAGAGTCCAAGTTTTTGGTTTTTTTTTGTTGATGCTTTACACACGTTTGTGCTTCGGCACTTTGTCTCAGCTGAGTCCCTTTTGGTTTCCGGCCGGCGGCTCCCTCTCACTGCCTTCTCTGATGTTTTGTTTTCTGAAAGAGACGAAACTTAAAGGCACATCTCAACAAAATAGAGAACAGTTGAAAAGTCAGTTTTTTTTCATATTTGATTCAGACAACAAAACTTGCATTTTATTTTGTTATGACTACTTAATATATGAAGTATTTCATGTGATTGTTTGGCAGTTTTTACCATAAGCCATGTCTTTTAATCACATTTTGAAATTTGCTGAAAACTTTTGAGGTTATTAGTGTTGAGAAACTTTTTATTGCTCTTCTATTTCTTGAGATGCGCCTGGATACGACATTTGCAGACCCGACAGATGCATCACATGCATCCTCTTATTTGCTTTATGAAAACAAGCAGCTTAACTCCCGCTGCTCATGGATCTGTTAATGCTAGAGTTCACGTTCATCACGTATGCACCCATCTCATATAGACCTGTATCTTTGTGTCCATACTGACCACACTGGCTCAGTTTTTGAGCGAAGGGTTGACTCTTTGTTCCTGTGAGAGAAACATGGTCCGTCATTCGTTTTCTTCGTCCATGCTGTGCACACGAACTGTACAAAATGTGATGTCCTTTTCCCGACTGTGAAGTTCCTTCCGTGAGTGGGTGCCGCCTTGTGTTTTGTTTGCAGGCACAGTCACTCCAGTAGCATGGCCTCCAAGCAAGAAACAGACTCAGACACTCAAAACATCCCTGTTATCTCCCACATCAACAGCGCCAAACCCTTTGAGAAAAAAGTAATGGTCCACAGTGCCAGCCAGTCCATGAGCTCCCCTCCCAGGCGAGACTCTTTAGACAATGGAGAGCCCGCAGGGGGCGACTCCTCCTCGCCGCCGCCACCCAGGCAGATCCTCAACCGCTCCACCACGCGCAGCAGCTCCTCCTCCTTCTCCGAGAGTCTGGACCCGGCGCTAGACCCTTCGTCCCTGCCGCCCCCAGACCCCTGGCTGGACAGCGGCAACGGGAGTAACAGCAGCACCCCCCACGGTGGGGCGGGCGGGGGAGGAGGAGGGACGCTGTGTCGTAGAGACGGTCACTGGTTCCTGAAGCTGCTGCAGGCCGAGACGGGACGCATGGAGGGCTGGTGCCAGCAGATGGAGCAGGAAACCAAAGACAACCAGCTCTCCGAGGAGGGTGAGTATTGGCCGGGGGGGTTATTAAAATAAAACCATGTCACTATGAACATAAGATACATCACTAAGGACAAATGTGCTTTTTCTTTTTTTGAATTTGAAGCAGCTGTATATATAACAAAGTTTTGTACAAGGATAAAGAGTAAAAGTGGGTAAAAACTCATGACAGCAGTTCAAATAAGAACAAACAACTTCAATCAGTATGACCCGGTTATGAACACACGGCCACTTCAGCCTCCTTGCAGAGGTTCAGCAGCGTCTGACCTCAGTACTCGGTGCGAAACCTCCGTCACCCACCTCGGCCTCGGGGCTCCCGCAAACACGCGCTCAGATGTCCACAGCGTGAAGGGGATGAGGCGGTAATACCTGGGGTTACCACACTCTAGCAGGCCTGTAATCTCCTGAATTACACAAATCTAGTCTGGAACTGATTAAACCTCCAGATAAGATTAGCGCCTCAACATCAGCCTGCGGCAAACATTAGCGAGCGCACACGCAAGCACCCACTGCGTGCACAAACAGGACCAAGGCTCTGGATGCTCAGCTTGTTCTATTTGAAGCTCGCAGTCAACACAAGTGACTAAGTCTGTGTGTATATCTTCAAAACTGCATGTTTTAGCTGCGACGTTTCACAACAGTCTGCATATATTGTAACACGAACCACTTCCCCAGGTTTGTGTGACACCAAACCATTATTGTATTGCACTGATTTTGATATTCAGCATTGGGTTAGGAGGAACATATTTTGGCAAGGCAGATGTTTGTCCTAATTTGCACACAGCAGCAGCGACGGGCAGCAGGCTGCAGTATCCAAACAAGCTTAATTTCCTCTAAAGAGGATCACTTTGTTCTCCACACTGTAATCTCCTTCATGCCACACTGTGGAGTTTTTTGGCAACACAGTTCAAGACGGTGTGTCTCTACAGTCGCGTCTCAAAAATTAGACCACAAAGAAGTTTATTTATTTCGTATCATTTTCTTCAAACAGCAAAACTTCAATAGATTTTAGATATATTTCGTGAGGGAGATATATTATGAGGGAGTTCAGACCTATTTTGTTTTGCTTATTTGGACAAAATTTGTCCAAATTGAGTTGATCGTTTGTCTGAGGTGTGAATGCAGATGCACAAATCAAGCCAAGATTTAGGCCTAAACAGGTTTTAACAGCTGCTTTAGTTATAGTTGTAAAACTTGGTTGAGCAATGCTGTGTTCTTCTGCTGCTGCAGTGTTGGGAAAGGTCCGCAGCGCAGTGGGAAGCGCCCAGCTCCTCATGTCTCAGAAGTTCCTGCAGTTTCGGGGCCTGTGTGAACAAAACCTGGTGCGTATGCCTCCTTGACGATGAAGCTTCCAGCTTGGTGCAGGTTTTAAAAAGCGACCATCACGACAGGAGTTCTGAAACTGGATATTTCTGGAGGTTCTCTACTTATCCTCCCACGTCACACAAAAAAGGACCACTCTGAGAGCAACCATAATATGGGCCCACCCAAACCTTCAATTAACAAGAATTGGAACGTGTGGGAACGCCTTCTGCGGCCCACCTGCAGTACCACCGTTGTCCATCAGGGCTGCGGCCAACACTTTATAAATCGCTGCACCAGATGAAAGAGTGATGCACAGCCTTATTTCACAGCGCCACCGGAGCAGCGTTGTGTGGCAGCCCCCTCTAGTGGCGAGACTGACTGAACTCTCTCTGACAACACTGTGATAAAGTCAACATCGTTCCAGTTTAACCAATACGACTGATTCGTTATGACAAGTGGGAATCAAAAAAATATTGTTGTAACGGGTGTTGCAGATTATAGTCTTTTTAGATTTTAAACATCGTGCGAAATATAAGGAAGACACACATTCGATGAACATAATTTAATGTAAATTTGCTTCCTGAAGCAGAACCGTGGACATTTCTTTTGGACTGTTTTCCAGCTTTTATTACCTAAAAGAGTGATTTGTGTCAATGGACAAACAAAATTAAGTTACATGATAAAATATTTACATTTTGTTTGGCAAGTGAGAAGATTCAGAATCACAGAAAAAAAATCAGAATTTCTGTTTATCAAAATTAATTGAAACTCTTTGTATCTTTGAAGCAGCCCTGAAATTCTTCTGTTTGTTCCTTTTTTGTTGGTTTTTGTTTCTTTCCAATGGAGAAAAACTGTCTCCAAGGGAAGCTTGTAGTTTGCTACTTTTGCCAAAAAATCAATGAAAATGATCAAAATCTGAGAACAAGCTCTAGAAGGGAGTGATGACATTTTACAGCCCATGGTTGGGTTGCTGGCTCACTCACCTTTCTTTTTCTGCATTCATGTGTTTTGCATATGACAGACAGTGTCTGCTTTCTCGTCTGCTGCGGGTGTTTAACCCTGGACACTTTGTGCCACTTGCTGTCTTTTTCCTGCTGTCGCCATCAGAATGTGAACGCGAACCCACGGCCCACAGCCCAGGACCTGGCTGGCTTCTGGGACCTGCTGCAGCTGTCCATCGAAGACATCAGCCTCAAGTTTGACGAGCTCTACCACCTCAAGTCCAATGACTGGCAGCCTGTTCTGTCTGCGGCTGCCCAGTCGCCCCCTGAGCGGAAGGTACTTCCCACCCCTGCTGCCCAGTGCCCTGGCTGGGGTAGGAAAGCCGCCCGCAAAACCGGCCTCTCTCCTCCCACCACCACCACCATTTCTCCCCCTCTTTTTTAAACCCCCCCCTGTGTGGGATGAACTGTTAACAGGGCCTCCCCTCCAAAGGGGCCAGAGATGTCCCTTTAGGCATGCATGGAAAACAAAAAGACATCTCAAAGAGGGCTTTCATTTGTGCATTTCCCAAGTCTGAAGCCCTGCTTTGAGCATGCATGCACCATTTCCTGGTGTGTTTCACAGTGGAGCACGGCTAAGATGCACTGGCTGACGCAACAGTCTGGCTCGGGCTCTTTCCACGTTTACGTGTCGTCTTGCTGTCGAGTGTCATGGACTCGCATGTGTTGCAGTGAACAGAGTGTGGCTGAGTCGCTTCCGCTCTGTGTTGGTTTGAGTGTAGCGAATGTGTGTGTCCTCAATCCCCCTGCTTTCGGTTCGATCCATCAGTTCATGTTATCATTTCATGTCTGACAATTGTCATTGAAATGACTGAAATGTTTACCTGTAGTTGTTGTTGTTTGTGCTGTTTGTTTTTTTCCCTGTTTTGTCACAATAATCTGTCGGGCTTTGAGGAAATCAATCAGCTTTGATGTCATGTCCTGTCAAATAACTGTCTGCCAAACGTACCCAACAGATAAAACCAGAGGAGGACAGTTTCTCTTCCTCTCTCACTGCCAAAAAGAAGTTCCCACCAAGTAGATTTCTTCTTTCAAGTTAAAAGTATCTTATCACACTTGAAATACAACATCATCACCTGAAGAGGAAGCATTTTCCTGCTTATGTGATAAGATATCGGTGACTTGAAGAAGTAAAATCCTCTTGTTATGGTTGAGTTCTTGCTGTGGTCTCACTCTCCTCTCCTTTCTCCTCCATCCACACGCCTCTCACACACCTCTCTCTCCCCCTTCTGCCATCACCCCGGCACAGCAGGACGAGGAGAAGGCGACCCCTTTGCTGTCAAAGAAGCCTGGTAAAGGACGTCCGACTCTGGGCCGCGAGAAGAGCACCGACTCCTCATCCACCTCTTCTTCGGCCTCAGCAGAGAAGCAGAAGCAGGAGGCTCGAAAGCGCCTGCTGGCTGCCAAGAAGGCCGCCTCGTTTCGCCAGAACTCAGCCACAGAGAGCGCAGACAGCATCGAAATTTATGTCCCCGAGGCCCAGACTCGTCTCTGAGAGGAACCAACAAGGGAAACAAAGACGTAGGATCAGATCGTAGAACAGATGTATGTCACAGAAATGCCCAGACGAAGGAGATTTTTTCCCCCCTAAACAAGCTCCTCAAACAAGGAAGGAGGGATCGATCTGGGGAGGAGAGATCAGGATTTTACCACAGTACAATTATAGGCTGGTCCTGGTGGCATTAAATATTATTTAATGATGTTGAAAAGGAAATAATTTTTCTTTTTTTTGTGGATCCAACTGACTATGAAACAGGAGACTCCTTGATCAAGGCTGCCATGGAAAACCTCAGCTGATGAACTGTGTCGTTTCTTGTTGCTATTCTTGATATCTTTAAAGAAATTGTTAATGAAGGTATTGTTACTCTGAAATTATATCCTGAAGAATCTATATAAAGACTGTTTTAAACGTTCCTGTATCTTGGCTATAAGATCTATTAAGTGAACAGAAAGCTTCTCTGACAGCCGTCATCCTGCTCTCTTCCCAGTTCACAGGCCATCCTGTAGCTTTGCACAACACCACTTTGTGGCCATCACACACCACACAAACACTACACACACACACACGCATATGCCCATAAACTTGTATTATGTGCGTCTTCCTTGTATTTTTTTTCTTTGTCCTTTTGACTTCTCTGAAACCTTTCTAGATCAGGTGAATCTGAATAGTTTTGGTATGGCAAACCTGGAAGTCAGGTTCGACTGAGTGTTGATGGAGTTCATCCACGTTTAACTCTGTCGTGTCCATCGGATTGTTGCGACTGTTTCCTTTACTTTCGTCTTGGGTTTTCAACGGAAGCACATCCCAACAGTAACTGAGCTCGACCAGGAGCAGGTTAGGAGTAGGGTCAGTCAGAGTGACAGTGTCTGATTTACCGATTTCATTTGTCTCCACGTTGTGTCGCTTGTGTCTCTCGGTTCATTCACCGTTTGTTTGGTTTGGTCTGTAACCGCTGAGCAATTCAGGGTGTTTTTTTTTTGTTTTATCTTCCTTATCCTCTCAAAGTGCTTTTATCACCCTTCTCATGGCATTCAACAGATACATCCAGGGCTTGCATGGTATTCAGTGGACACAGCAGGCGAGCTGGTAATAATGCAGGTTAATGTCTTCAGCAGAGATCTTATTTCTTTTGCATCCTATCAGTTGAGACCCAACGTTTGTTGTCATCATCTCCTCCACCAAACACCACACAGAATTCCTGCACTTTTTAAATGGAGCGAGTTTTTTTAATTAAAGCATTAAACACATATGTCATTGTGCTTTAATCTTTTATTCAATCCTGCTTCTTTTTTTTTTTTTTCATTTCCATTCTCTTTCGTTAAAGACTGCTGAAGCCAAAGATGAATTCACTATTTCAGATTCATCTTGTGTGTTCAGGTGTTAGCAGCAGGGAACGACTATGAGAGGAGTTGAAGTGGACATGCAGCCGCAGCAACCTATGTTTCCGCATGTAGAACATGGTAATGCACAGACGCTGGCGCTGACCTTTTGGTCGCCACGGGAATTTCAGGAGTGGGATACTTTCCCCTCCGGGACCAGATTAGACCACTTTCATTTTGGGAGTCTGTCACTTGCATCATTTCAACAAAACATTAACCAGGGGTGTCCAACTCGCTCAGGGGGTCATGCTCAACCGTAGTAATTAAACAATCACGTATTAACCTCAAGATAACGACATCAAGTTTTTAATACCTAAAAGTACATGTGACCTTTAAATTAGCATGTAAATAGGAAAGAAACCTACAGGATCTGCCTGAATGTTAGTACAATCTGTAATCCTATCTGCAGAGTGCTTTACATGGGAACAAAAGCCTGTCGCTTCCTTGACGGCAAAGTTTCTGCAGCCTTTAGTTTGGTCTCACAAACGTAATCAAACAGCGCTGCTTTCAAACCACTGCAGTTTGCCAGCAATAATGTAGCGACTTTAACTCTTGCACGACTCTGAACCTCTAGGGATCAGATCTGAGCTTCTGCAGATAGATTAGGATTAAAGGTTGCTGTTGTAGAAAACTGGTGATATCCTGTGTGGTGAGGTAACTTTTCAGCCAGAGTTGACAGACCGTCAAAGTGTTTCCTGGATGTTTTATTGGCGACTGACTTTTGGGATGAAGGCAAACCTTTTTGACGCACATCAGGTGGCATAAATGAAGCATCAGAAGAGCAAATGGTCGTGCTTTTCTGTTTGTTTGTTGTTTTTTTGCATTTTTACCAATCATTTTCACAGCAAGATCAGGTCAACTCCAAGATTCCATGATTTTGTTTTAGTTTTGGAGTAATGATTGCAGCTAATCAAGTGAAAGATTTCTTACCAAAATCCCTGAAAACCTTCCAACGAGTTCATGTCATAACCACCATCCTTCACATCAATCATCCAACCAAAGGCTTCACTCTGCTGTCTGATGCCCCTCATACATTAAACTTTTGTGTATTGTTGTTGTCAGGAGGCATTCATGCAACATGAAATTTGCCCTGTCCCGTCATGCAATAGGAAAGTTTCACTGATGCAAACTTCTTCGCTAACTAAACAGAGTGTTTCTTATTTAAACTTGTTTCTTCAACATGGTGAGTTGATCAAATCCACACTTGGATCCAACATCATTGTTTTAACCCGTCTTCCTCTCACATTAGATTTCTTCCAAATGCAAAACAAGCCACCCCCGAATCTCCTGCCTTCCGCTATTGTGGTCTGACGGGTTCTGTTTTTCTCACCTCCCCCCTATCATTGTACTAAAGATAGGTGTGTTTATTTAAATGGGAATAGATCAATCTGAAGGGGGTTCTTGCTCTCTCTCCTTCTCTCTTACTCTTGCTCTCTCTCATTGGGCCAGCCGTTGTTCACCTGCTGTGTTTGAAAGCTGCAGGGGAGAAACTCGAGCCAGGCAGCCTTACAGGGAGCGTCAGCATCGTTATCACCTAAAGCTTCTGTCTGACGAAACTTGATCAGAGGAAACATTATGAGTCGCTTCTCAAAGATTTACACACGGAGTTGCTTCTTGTATCACTAAACGGCCGACCTCTTGACGGTGAGAGTTGACCTCTGAGGCCACAATTTATTCTTTTCTGATACAATTTCAGATCGAGAGCTCTTTTGACTTATTGAACTCCCTCGAGCCAAAGTGCAGCCCTGTCTCTGTGACGCTGCTCCTTAAGATATGCGCCTGGCTGAATGCGAAGACAGTAAAGTGGGACAATTTGAAGTCATTGTTAGGGGGGTAAAAAGTGCCAGACACATGCTGGGCAAATCCCAAGTCAGCGAGACACAGCGGAGGGAGGTCAATTACAAATTCACTTGAATGAAGCAATTTTCACATCTCCCCACCTCTAGACAAACCGGGGTTGACTGTCCCGGAGTGGGGGTTTGTGAATCAACAGTTGCACCACAGGAGGTGGCGAGGGACGAAAGCATTGTGCTAAAGTTGCTGCTTTCAGGTCTGAAAGTTGTTTCAAAGTTCCTGGCTGAAGGGCAGCAGTGGCAAGTATGCGTTTTGCTGGCTCACAGCAGTCTAGAAGGAGGTGGGTGGAAGGAGGAGGGGAGGGGGGTTGATTGGATTCAGTGTCTGCATTCTTCTGTTTTCTTCCACCAGTACACAAAGTAAAATAATTAAACTTCTACTTTATTGTCTTTAGATGTGGAAAAGTCAGAAAGTCCAGAAGAAGAAAAACTGGTGGTAGAAGTTCTGTGATTTTATTGTACGTGCTCCTTCTTCATGTCTCTTTGAAATCGAGCAAACATGATTTCACGTTTTTTGCCCTTAAGATTATTTTATGCATCTCCACTTATTGAGGCTCAACAAGGAAAATAAAGCTGCCTTTAGGCTACATATTGTAGAGAGACGAGAACCTTGACTGAGACTCGACAGGTTTCACCCACACAGGAATCTCAATGCTCTGCTTGCACGAGAAACACGCTGATTTGCATCACTGCTTCATTTCACTGAGCTGGGCATGAATCTTGGGTCAAAGTTTTGGATCTTCATGTAGCAAAAAATGTGTTTAAAGTAAGAGACCACATATTTTCTAAAACAAGCACATATTTTAAAGACTACGATTTGTTCAAGGAAAATACTCTATAGTCTGTGTTTACTTCAGGGTATGTGGGGAGTTTTAAGTGAAAGAGGGTCTGAGACCAAGTTTTGAGCGACTGGTGTGTGTGTGTGTGTGTGTGTGTGTGTGTGTGTGTGTGTGTGTGTGTGTGTGTGTGTGTGTGTGTGTGTGT
>JASSRZ010000072.1:6160397-6172469 GCA_032164315.1 Malacoctenus gilli | reverse complement strand
GATTAAACTTATAATCTTGCATCCCCCCCCCCCCCCCCGCTTCTTTAAAATTGTCCTCTGTAAATAGGAAAGAAAACCAAACTGAAATCTTCATCTTTTTCAATGCTGTAGGTCTATTTATACGATTTCAAGGTTGTTAAAATGTATAATGCAAAGAGATAACATTCAATAAAATGCACACAATACTTTCTCAAAAAGTTCACCATGGCTGTAATTGTTTTATTGTCATCATGACTGCTGACAACTGCATTCAAACATTGCTGATTTTTCTGGGGGTTTTTTGTTTTTTTATCTTGGTATTGTTGTGACTTAGTTTTCTAAATGACACCACAGCTCACAGAAGACTTTTAACTGTTTTGAACTCTCATGTGTTTTATTGCCTGTTTTCTGATTTTGAGTTTGAAGCTGAAGCTTCAGGCTTTTTTCTCATTTAGTGTTTGCTGAGTGTAAATCATAACTTTGTCTTTCAACATGCTCCCCTTTCTGCCATTGAGCAGGACAGGCAGAACATAATAATATAACAAGTATTTTCAAACATTTCAACAGCACTTGATTACAATAAAGAGGAGACAGTCTAAAAGACTGATAGTATTTAAATGATTTTGCTTGCCCCCCACCCCAATTCTCTACATGAAGCTGCACGATATTGGAGTTGTTCAGGAGTTATAACTTGTGGAATCAGTTGAGAGATCTTGGCCAATACCACTTGTATTTTGGTCACCAATCGATGCTTTTTTTTTTCGACGTTTATGATTTATGTAACTTCATTTTGCTCAAGGTTATGTAAAACCTCCTATTGACAACAGCAGCCTTCCCGCAAATGGGGAGTGAAAATGACCTCAATAATTGAAAAGTCCGCAGGTTTGCCAACAACAGACGGTTAGATGGAGATGAGGCTGCTTTTTTTTCCACCACCCCGTTCAGAAAATAACATCGTTTCAATGAACGCGATGTATTTTGAATGAAATGGTTCTTCAGTCAGTCAAAACGGAGCGGAGACAGGCTTCTCGGTGAAGATGCGCCGTGATTGGCTGACAGTGGGCAGGGGGGCGTGATACGCGATTGTGATTGGTTGATAGCTGTTGATGAGGAGGGATAAGTAGCGCTGCGACTGTCAAGATTGGCAACTCTGGCTTGCAGGTAAAGGGAACAAGCGACGAAACGGACAGCGATTTATCCCCATTCTAAGTGTCTGGAGTGAGATGTGACAGAGGAGCGTTTTTTGCCGCAGCTGCAACACCGAAAGAGGAGCTTCCGAGTCCGGCCGGACACCGCGCAACATCTTCGGCGTCTTGGAAGAAAGTCCCGTTGTGTCAACCATCGCTTGGCTCTCGGGGCACGCTTTGTACGGAGAGCAACTTGGACAGCTGCGTGTTTTCAAGCGAGCCATCACAAAGAATGAAGGCACCCAAACGCGGTGAGTGTCGCGAGATAACCGGAGATATGTGCGGCTATTGCTTGCAAAAGTGCTCGTGCTTGTGTGTGTGTCTGCGAGCCCCCCGGGTGCGAGTGTGTGTGTGTGTGTGTGTGTGTGTGTGTGTGTGTTGCTTGTTGGTTCTGCCTGGTATGCGGGGGTTTTGTCGCGAGCAAATGCAGCGTGTGTTTGTGTTTGAATTTGGAGGGACAGCTAGCCAGCTAGTTATCTCAGGAGAGGCAAGCATGGTGTCCATCTGGCGGAGCGACATGAGGGAGGCTGTGCGATCCTGCCCACCTCCTTTGTGCGCTCCAGATGGCTAATTTACCGAGCAGGACCCTCGGTTCGGCTGTTTTTGGAGTGCAACATTGTAACAATGTAACATAAAGGCTGCATGTGTCACTTCGCTCCCACTAAGGCGGTGTGGACGCGAAGAGCTGATGTTTGTGTTTGAAGTGGAGGGAGGGGGGCTGATTCAGATGTTTACCTCTGGAGCTGTCAGAGCACAATGGAGTTTGATGCTTTTTCTGGGTAACTTTCTCCAACCACTGTTTATTTCATTTATTTTAGTCATTTTATTTAGATCCCTTTTTTTTTAAGTGGCCCAGATTTCTAGTGTGGTGGGTGCATGTTGTGAATGAAGAGTTGCCCGCAGACGAGATCACACTGTGGTGTTGATGTGATTAGCTTGTCTCAGATAAGCGTCTCCTCTGTTGTGATCAATCCTCCATGTAAACGTGACTTGGTTGAGTTTTACAGGGGTTTAAATTGGCTCCTGGTGCCGCTTTGGATGTCTGATTTATTTTCGGTTTCACTATGATTTGTTAAAGGATAATGTTTTCTCCATCCGAATTTGTGCCTTTTTGTTTGGATGCTTTATTTTGATGATAATGATGATGGGGGTTTTATATTATTTATTTATTTTTTACTGATCAAATGAGATTTAATGCGTCATTCTCTGCCAGAGCAAATCGTTTATTATCCTTGTAATTAATCTAATCACAGAAGATCAAACGATAAGTTAAAGTTGTGTACTCATGTTGCAAGAATTATAATTACCCTAATGAGAAAAGTAAAGTCTGCTGAGTGCTGCCCAGCCCTGCTGTTATTATACCTAACACATGTAAATGAGCTGTGGGTCTTGGAGTCTTGCTGGGCAAGAAATGCATATTTCTGGTGGCCCCTTGTTGTCTGCCGCCATACATTTGAAAAGGTGAGGCAGGCAACACTCTATTCAGGGGCTGTGAGACGGAGGTGACCGCCACCTCCTTTGCATGCGGAGTGGATACTGGGACCACTGGCCACTGTGATGTTGATATGCAGTCCTTTTGTGAAGACATGCGCTGCCCCAGGGGGTCAGGTTTCAGCAGCCCTGCAGCAGTCACTTCTCCCTCTGCCTGCAGTCCCTCCCCTCTCAACAAGCATGCTCCATTTTGAGGGGTCTCCAGTGACTCCCTGGTGGGGAATTTTGTTTGTGTTTTTTGATTTGTTTTTTCAAACACACCCACAACAAACACTGGCCACTCTTTTCTTTTATTAGATGAGATTCTTATTTTATTAGTTATTGCAGGAAAATGCAATAACTGATTTGCTTCCACTGTGTCTGCTCATTTTTTTTCCTTTTGATGAATTCATGCTTTTCCAATTGAGGCAGAGACAAAGTACACACTCTTCCTCACACTAAATCCTTCTGTGGTGGTGGTCGTTTTTCATGTGGGGGGGGGGGGTGTTACAGTTTGTCATTTAAAAATGTTTTCTGATGTATCATCTTCAAAGATAATGAGCCAGGGCAAGTGAGTGTGATATTTTTAACATAATTTTTTAATTTTTTCTTTTTAATAAAAAGTGGGTCCCACAGAGTCGAACAACAGTTTAAGTTTAAACAGTTCAACTTAATTCAGATTGAAACAGTCTCTTGTCACTGTATTTTTTTTCTGCTTTTTAAATCAATAATGTTTTCCTTGAGGAATTCATAGGATTATTTATTGTTGTGTTGTCAGAAGTTTCAGTTCTTACTAGGGCTGGCAACGATTTTAGAATTTTAATTCAAATTAATCACATGATTTCCCTGATTCATCAGTTAACTGCATTGTCTGAAGAATCCAGTGATGAATCCAAAAGTAGTGTTTAGTGCACTTTTATTGGAATATTCAGCCATATGAACAAAAGCACCAAAACATTTGTTGTGCAAACACTATTCTTACCAGCATGTGTTACACAGTGACGGGTAATTAACATATTGGGTGAAAATCTACTTTAAAAATGTAAATTAAAAAATTCCAGCCTATTGCCACTGTGGGGGCAATTAAGTTATCCTGTTTGCAAACAATAAACACAATTTGCATACAAAATCCTGAGCCACAGTCATAGCATTAAAACAGACAATTTCTGAAGCATCAGTCGAAACGTTTCTTTTGTCAGGGAAACGCAAAGCACTTCACTGCTGTGACTTCCCTTACAGGGGACGACAATGATTGTCTGCAGCTATCCACTTTGCTATGACGTTTGTTTGCTTCTCGCTTTTTTTATCATTATTCTCCCACACGTTGCATTTGATGTAGTCCGCCGAAAGCTTCACCTCACTCTGCTTGTTGAATTCTTTGCTTATATTAACATGCATTGCATGAAGATTTTTTTTGACTAGAAGTACTCCTGTGATCAGAGCATTCAGCTTGGCAGTGGCTACAAAAACTTGACTTGTTTCTGTCTGTGTCTGGAACTTCTTTATAATGAAAATGACAGCGTAAAAGTTCTGCAACGTTACACTTCTTCTCCATGCTTGTTCTGTTTTTTTCTGCATTCTCGTTTATTTTCCGGTTCCGCAACAGATGTGTTCAAAATAATGTGTGTAATGTGAACAAGATGTGCCAACGTGCAATTAAAGTAATTATCTGCATTCATAGATTAATGGATTAACATGAAAATAACACATTAACGAGGCCAGCCCTAGTTCTTACACATTAATATCAAGTTGTTTGTTACTATCAGTATCTGAAATGAGACAGTTAACAATGCAGCTTCAGCAGGCAGCCTGTCACACTGCAATCGTCTAGGATGATAACAGGCGTAATTGATGTGCGATCGCCTTCTGTCCCCCACAGAGAGCCAGGAGCGACAGGTGGAGCAGGAGCGCTCTTCGGCCGAGTCCATCAGCGATGACGACTCTCCCATCGACCTGTCTGTGAAACCTTTCCCTGCTAAACGCCGTCGTCGCGGCAACCTGCCCAGGGCGTCCGTGCAGATCCTCCGCGATTGGCTTCATGAGCACCGCTACAACGCGTACCCATCAGAGCAGGAGAAGCAGCTCTTGTCAAAGCAGACAAACCTGACAGTGCTGCAGGTGAGACACTCGAAGCTCAACACTGCTTCACATTTATTTTGCATGTGAGGAAGCTCTCAAAGCTTTTGAATGAGCATCTTTAACATTTTTTTAAAAATGTTTCCCCACTTTACAATGGTTAAGCAAACAGTCTGTCAACATAGTAAAGTTTTCCTGCTTTGGATGTTTGGAAATGCTTTTGATATCAGCCACTGTTTGAAAACAACAGATGTTTAATCGTGTGATATCGCTATATTGTCCCATCCACCTGTTCTTCATGCACGTTCTTCATGCTTCATGCTGTTCTGCGCACGCACGCAGGCTGCTGTAGAATAAGCATCAAAGCCCTGTATGAAGCAGCGGCAGCGAAGTTTCTTGTTATGCTGTCAGTGCGCTGGAATGCCTCTGGCCAGCTTCTCCGTGGCTCAGCATATTTGAGTCAGGACTTTCATTAGTGCCAGCTGTCTGAGAACTCTCACCCTTGCCTGTCTCACTTTTGTCATCCTCATGTGGGGAGCTGTGCCATCAGAGGACAGCAAGGGAGGCACAGAGTACAAGAGAGATGAGAAATGGTTTTAAGTATTAAGGGTCTTGGAACATTTTAAAATCTAAATGGTGATGCAAGTGTTTACTTGTAGATGAATCTGCAGCATCTCTGCTTAATGTAGGTCAAGTTCAGATTTCAAAGGATCTTTAGTGTTCTGACTTCTTTGCTCTTAATTTTCATCAATTTCAGGAAGTTTTAATTAAACCTTTCCACCTATTTCCAGATATGCAACTGGTTCATCAACGCACGCCGCCGCGTGCTCCCTGACATGCTTCGCAGAGACGGCAAAGATCCCTCCAAGTTCACCATCTCGCGTAGACTCAGCAGTCGCAGCAGCACAGACTCTCTTGAACAAGGTGACGGCCTCTCTGCCGACAGCAGTTCTTCTTCAGAGTCCATGCAGCCCCGCCCCTCGGTCATCCAGTCTGCTCCCACCCTGGACCTCAATGTTCTGGGACACACAGCGACTGCCATTCTGACGGGCGCAGGCTACCCTGGCGAGGATGGGTCAATCCAGGCACTGATGAAGGTGGACACATCCAGCGTGCTGAAAGAGGAGCCGGTGACGCCCCAGACCAGCAGCCAAAATGTAGTGACAACCTCCAGCAGTGGCCCCCTCAACACACCACCTCGGTCTCCCGGGGAGCTCTACGACCTCCGTGGGTTCAGAATCCTGGTTGAAGTTGCCGTGCAGAGAGCCGAGGAGCTGGAGCTGGAGCTGGAGCTGGAGCGAGAACAGAAACTGAGCGAAAGCCGAGCCAAGCGCGAGGGCGGGAGCGCACCAGCTGAAGAGGCCCAGCCAGAGGGGACAAGCGGCCCTTACAACAGTGCCATGAACCTGACCCCACCGCCAGAGGACAGTCAGCAGGTCATGGATCCCAGCAGGGTGCAGAGCCTCATGGAGAAGGCAATGGCCGTCCCAGCGTCCACTTTACCATCATTCCAGACGTCGGTCGCTGAATCTTTCACTGCCCTCTCTCCGGCACCTGTCTTGCTTGCGGGGAAGGCCTCAGCTCCCCCAGTAAACGTTGTGCCCCCTTTGGAGAAAGACGCTGCTCAAGCATGTAGCCTGACCACCTCTAATCTCATCACAGCCCATCTTCCAGCCTTAGTGCCAATGTCTGCCTTAGTCCTTGGACAGCCAAACTCTCAGAATCCTGCTGCTGCTTCCGCGCTCGCCAGCCTGCCTCCAGCTCCAACCTCAACCCCCACTCCACCACCACCCCCAACATCGCCGGCCAGTGCTTTGGTGCCAGTGACAAGGCCAGTGTCACTGCCATCGCCAGTTATCCTCCCACCTACCAACCCCACCTCTGAGCCAGTGGCAGGCCAGGCCACGCCTCAAGGCCTGGCGCTCATTCCAGCCGCCGCCTCTCAGCCAGTGTCCCGAGGAGTCCTGCTCCACCTGCCTTTCTACAAGCCCACCCTGATCCCCGTTACAGTCCCCTGCGCGCTGCCCACTTCAAACTCAATCACGGCCGCCACGCCAGTCTCGTCTCCGGTGTCTGCTGATGTCCCTGCCACCGCTGCTTTCCCGGCGACCCCGCCATCCACAGTGGCAGCCACACCGCTGGCAGGTTCCATGCCTCCTCCACAGCTCTCCTCCACGCCCACCACTTCCTCCACCTCCACATCCTCGTCCACAGACAGCAGCAGCATGAGTGGCAGCTCTCCGAGGAATGTCGCCATCGTTTGGAGCATGGTCCACCCTGACACCAGGCAGCCCGGTCCTCATCAAGGGAAACCCCCTATCGCTGCAGTGTGGGGCCCCAAACGCGGCCGTCAGCTAGAAACTGGAAGTTTTTAATGTGTTTCTGAGGAAACATGAGGCCTCGATTTTATACTTGACAAAACGGTGTATTGGAAAAAAACATTGTGGACCTCGACTGGAGAGCCGAGCATCTCATGTGCCAGCTGGGACGCCACAATGTGCCAGACTTGGGAGCAGTTTTTAATGGTTCCTTTTTCTGAAGATTTTCATGGATGTTGTTGCTTTGAAAAGACTTTTGTTACCATTCCGAAGGTAAACATTCCTCAGAACAATGTACATTTTTGTTTTTGTAAAAACAAACTTCGGTTCAAAATCTTCTTCCACATGTCCAAGCGAAAAAGAAACTGATCCCATAATTGTACAAATTTCTGATCGGCGTCATTCTGCAGAAGCGACTGCATTAGCCGTACTGGATTTTATTGAATGTATAAAAGACAAATTCTTATTCTCCTCCCAGGTTTAAAAAAAGCAAAGGAGAGATTTTTTTTTATTATTTTTGGTAGATGTGCAATTTTTACCTTTTTAACACAAATCGGACGTTTTTCTCAAATGTTCCAGTTGTTTTTGATGTGTGAGGAGTGGAGTAGGACGTGATGGAGTCATGCAGAACATTTGTATGAATGACTTGCTTGGTTGTTTGGTCTTAAGCTGCCGCTTTTTTTTCTTCCTTTTTTCCCCCCCCTTTTTTTCTTTTAATTCATTCTCCATCGCCAGTGGTCATCTTGGCAGGTTTTTTTATGGGAGTGATTTTTATAAAAAATTGTATTTGTCTGACCGTCATCCATCCAAAAAAAAAATTTAAAAATCAAAATTTAAAATTCAGCTCTGATGTTGCCTGCTTTCAAATGAGCAACCATGGCCTACACAACAGTCAAGATGGTGCAAAGCCTTTATAGATTTGGTTGAAAGATGAACCGTTCTCTCCATTTCCTTTGTCGTGTGGTCTGGTCGGTGTTTCTCAAACCTGAATGTTTCAGCTGATGGAAGGGGGGAGGGAAATCTCTCTGAAAATGTAGCAGCCTCTCTCACTGACTGTGATCAGCGTTAAAAAAATATTCCTTTTCCTGTCTGTGCATTACACGTTTTAAATCGTGCTTTTATGGAGTTTCTGAAGTTTGAATCTCTAGTTTCCATGAAACTGTCAGGGATCGATCTTTGTAGCGGAGACATTACCAGAAGCAGTGTATTTTTTTTTTTTTTTTTTGTACGTGGGGTGACAATGAATTCCTGTAGAAACTAATGCTGTGATGGAGTTGTTGGACAAATCTTTAATGCTGTTTATCGGTATCACTGAGCTGCATCGAGTTCCAACGGTCACTTTGGCCAGTTTGAAGTAATAATGCCGTGTGCCGACCACCTCAATCATTCCCTCATCATTGGTGTGATCATACATGTGAAACTTTCCAATCACTGCCAACCTCACTAGTTTTTTGTTTTTTTTCCTCGCTGCCTTCACTGCCAGTCAGGAGTTGTTTTTTTGTTGTTTTTTTTTTTTTGTCCCGGGTACTCAGACTTTTTACCTCAATGTACACAGATCATGCCAGGCTTGAGTCATGTGTGACAAGGAAGTGTTAAATGTTGTTTATGCGTCACACCTCATCATGTTACTTTTACTGGTTTTGAACATACCAAGTGGAAGCTGTTCATTCATGTTAAGTTTTTTTTTTTTTTCTCATTCAGTACGAACGGACACACCAGTGAAGAGAATGTGACGACAGATGTAAATATTTTTCAAATATATTTTCTGTATATTTTCATGTATTGGCATGATTGTTATCTGAAACTGTCATTTCGTAAAAGTACCTTAAAGTTTGAGTTCATGTTGTGAATCCCAAGTGACCATTAGCAGCATGACGGCTGTTTGCTGCTGTGCCTTAAACCTTCGACTGAGGGCTTCTGTCCCTCCAAAAATCAATAGTCCGTGCAATATATGCCTTAAACTGTGGGTTTTGTAAGAACATTTCAAAGAAATAAAGATTTTCATGAATGCCACTTGTGTCTTTTTTTTTTTTTTTTTAACTCGGTATCACTGTTAACTCGTGTTTGTGGGGATTAAACCTGATCCAACATTTTCCAAACTTTAACTCCAAGTTTTTTCACTTGAAATCAACACAACCCAGATCATTCAGTATTGACAATTTTTAAACAGTTTCTTTTCCAGTCCAGGTTGATTGACCTGATCAGTGACACATTTTGTAGTACAAGTGACCAAGTTTTCTCAGCCTGGTTACTCTTTGTTTACTTTGGATAATATTTATTCTGGTACCAACCAGGAGTCCCCAGTTGGTGTTGTCCTCACATCAAGAGGGCCCTGTGTTTGTGATTGGATATGCCTCTACCTGTGATGTTTGCATCTTTTGAATTAGATGACTTTTTTGGTAGTCAGTTCACTGTCCTGTCCTTTTGCTGGATATTTTCTGCTGCTGGCCAGGGTCTTATGTCCCACCTGCTTGAAAGGTCCTCCTGCTCCAACACTCCTGAAACTAATGAATGTGTGCTCATAAGGCTCAGTGGGAAAGCGCAGCCCTGTCCCATCATCACAATGTTTGAGCACTTTAAACAGAACTCATTAAAGGGAAAGGGAGGGAGCTTAAAGGCACGTCATTCGGGATGAATGACCAGATCCTCCGCAAGATTAGCGAGTGACGCCACGTTCTGTATCCGTTACTAAAGGACAACAGGCGGCAGGGGAAACACATTTCGCTCGTAGTTGACAAGCTGTACATCAACGGGTAGCTATTCATTGCATAAGTATTACTTTACTTGTATAATTAGTGAGGCAAGTGAATTTACTCCTTTTATATGGGTAAGTTTATGAATATATATATATATATATATATATATATATATATGTAAATCAGTATGCACATTTAAAGATTTTTTTAAAAAAATCTCACTCAGGGTAAACATGCCGCACACGCCCTTCCTCCTTACTTTCCCCCTCACTTTCACCCTGACTTTCACCCTGACTTTATTTAGTTCCTTCCCCACTCCCCCTCCCTATTCCAAACCCTGCCCTCCCTCTCGCATACACCACCACTGGTATTATCCCAACCTTCGTGTCTTTTTTACTTGTATGAATCTTGGTTATATCGTGCCCACCATAGTTATGGCTCGACCGGTCTGTCTGGCAGCAGTATTTTGCATCTTTATTGTATATCTTGCATATAAGCAGTGTGTGCCTTTCATTTTTGTAAATGTGTTAAAATGAACCCACTCTATCATATTCCTATAGCCTCTATAAATCACTAGAAAACACACCATCCAGTTTGCTGACAATAAGCAACACATTTAAAAATAAACACGCTCTAAGCCTTACATGTGTCCACACAATGACAGACAATTACCACCTGCCATGTCGTTGTTAACCTGTGTGTCCTGGAATGGTCATGGCCTTCGCTCGCAGGCAAAAAAAAAGAAAATTATGGAATATATAGAAAAATTGAAGACAGATATTTTACTCTTACAAGAAAGTCACTTATTAAAAGCAGAAGAAAAGTCTTTGATAGACCACACATTTAATCAAGTGTTCCCGGCAAGTTACAGTATAACAGCAGACAAAAAGGGAGTAGCCATCCTCATCAACAAAACCTACTGTGTCCACTGAAAGCACGATTACAGATCCAGAAGGCAAAGACATTATTGTTGAAGATGCGTTTTTTGACAAGTTATACACAAGAGTCAACCTCTACGCCCTGAATAATGTTGACCCAGCTTTTTTCCACACAGTCTTTTCCCACATTTCTGATCTATCTGCGAACTCTACTATTATAATTGGGGGGGACTTCAATTTGGTTTTTAACCCCGCACTTCGACAGGTCAAATCCCTCTAAACAGTCACAATCAGCAAAAAAATTAATCGATTACATTGAGGACTTTGGTATTGGGGACGTCTGGAGAATCAGAAACCCTACAAAAAGAGAATGCACTTTTCTTTCCCAGGTTCACAAATCTGCGTCAAAAATTGACTTCTTTCTAACAAATAACTTTGATGTACATAAAAGTAATGCAACCATACACCCAATTATTATTAGTGATCGTGCACCAATTTCCCTCTCTTTACAAGTTAAGCCACATCTGAAAACATCTCAAACATGGCGTTTTAATGGATCGTTACTCAAAGACCCAGAGTTTGATCAGATAATCAGAAAAGTATGGTCGAACTTTATCGAATCCAATGACCTCCAGAATATATCCCCATCTCTGCTATGGGAAATTGGAAAGGCCGTATTAAGAGGCAAAAATATATCCTAAAAGAACAAGTTGAACAGGACTTGGAAAAAGCAATCAAACGTTTAATGGAAGAAATACACCTGATCCTAGTGATAAAATTTGGTCTGAATTACAAAATGCTAAAATCAGACTAGATGACATCATATCAAAGAGATCTATATATATTACGGCAGCTGAGGCATCAACACTTTCAGTACAACAATACCTCTGGTAAATTTCTTGCCACCCAGCTTGAGCATAATTAAGAAAAAACCCTGATAACATCAATACAAGACACAAATGGCAAACAGACACAATCGCCTCAAGAAATCAATAACCTATTCTCCTATTATTACCAAAAACTCTACTCAACTACAATCACACCAACCCAAGAGGACATCCAGGAATTCCTTGACACCCTAAGACTTCCTCAACTGTCTGAGGAGCACAAAGCTGTGCTCGAAAGCCTGTTGACATCAGTTGAATTACGGGAGGCCTTAACAAATATGCAACCGGGGAAAGCCCCGGGCCCCGATGGTTTTCCTGTTGAATTCTTAAAACACTTCTGGACAATGCCAGAGCTACTGTTCCTAAAATTGTTAAAGAGGTGAAAGAAAATCGCCCTCATATGAACACAGTGTCAATTAAGCTGCTATTAAAACCAGGCAAAGACCCACCCAACCTTCCAGCTATCGTCCCTTATCTCTACTGAGTACGGATATCAAAATCATCTTTTTTTTTTTTGACAGCTCAGCTTTCCATCTGAGTGCATCAAAGGATCATCATCGCTGTCATTTTATTTTTTTGTT
>JASSRZ010000072.1:6123634-6160297 GCA_032164315.1 Malacoctenus gilli | reverse complement strand
GCCCAGGCCCCACGGGAGAGACGGCGGGCACCCCCCGCAGAAGCGCAACCCAGCCCTAAGTGATGGAGCTAGTTACAAAATCATCTTTAAGGCAAACGCCACTAGATTGGAATCAATTATTCCATCAATAATACACAGTGATCAATCTGATTTCATGGTCACAGCACAATAAAATTAATGCTTTTATTCTTTCTTTAGATGCCGAAAAAGCCTTTGACAAGGTAAACTGGTCATTTCTTTTTGCAACTTTAAAGATATTTAGGTTTGGGACATCATTCAACCTCAATCATCATCACAACAAACTCTTAACACCATCACCAGATCTTCAAATCTCTCCGACTACACTATAAATTGGTCAAAATCAACGATTCTACCATTGACGGAGAATTCCTGGAATCCTGGAGACCAACACCTCCCCCCGCCCCTTCTCCATAGGTAATATGAACTACCTCGGTATACATATTTCAACTAGTTTATCTGAATTAGTCCACCTCAACTTGGGTCCACTCCTGGACAAGATCAAAAATGATTTGAAGCGGTGGAACAATCTCCCAATCAATCTTATAGGGCGGATCAACACCATAGAAATGAAAGTTTTACCTCCGAACAATTACCTGTTTTCCATGTTACTGTTTGAGCCCACCTCAAAATGGTTCCAATCACTTTACTCCCCAATAACTAAATTCTACTCAAAAAACAAACCCCCAAGAATTAGCTTATCGACCCTCCAACAAAGAAAATTTACAGGGGGTCTGGATGCACCAAACTTCCTCCTCTATTATATTGCTAACCAACCACAATATATCTCTAAATGGATGGAATTAGAACAGATTTACTGTAATCACATTAAACTCTCTGATCTTCCTTTCATAATGACCACCTTAAAAAAACAGAATTGTTTTAAAAATCAAATAATTAAATCCACCCTCACTGCATGGTGGAAAGCACTAGAAATGAGTGGCCTTTTACTACATCTATGCCCGTTACTAATGGTGACCCTGCATGTCACACATCAGGCTAGCTGAAGCTCCCATGAGCTTGTGGGTGGACCGTGCGGCCCCGTCCCTGCACCTGCCATTGGCTGGGTGCTTTGCTGTCCCTAGGACTGGGGTGGGGGGGTCTGCCCCCTTCCGGTGCCTGTCGAGATGGACGTGGGGATTTCGTGATCGTGGGCTCTGCTGGCACTATACCTGTCCTGCGCCTCTCTTCCCTCCCCCTGTCAGCTCGGTTTCATCCTGCCCCACCAGCCTCCTCTCCCGCCCTGGTGGGGGTTGTGATCTGCTGCAGCCTGGGTTGCTCAGCAGGGCTCCTCAGAGACCCTGGTGGGGTCTCTGGTTTTGGCAGGAGAGGGACCTGCGGGGTCAGATATCAGGGCAGGCTTCAGGTACTGCCTCTCGGCTCCGCAGACCGGCACTGAGCCACCACCGACACTGCGGGGCACCCTTACAGGTGCCACGCTGCTTGGTCAAGCGGGCTGGCAGCCTCATTGCCAAAGGTATCTCTTTCTGGAGTGGTCCTGGTGGTGCGGTGCCTGAGGCACTGGGTTTGCCTGTTCTCCTTCCGTGGAGTCTGCTGCGCTGGGTGCTGTGGTGGGCCCCGGGCTGGGGCGCAGTGGTCCGGCATTGCTCCCTCTGAGGGGTGGGCTCGTGGGCTTGTGTTTGGGGGTACCTCCATTGGCCGCGAGGTCAGCGCCGGCTGTGTCTGGGACTGGCCACGCCCGGGGATCGTTGTCATCAGGACCCTCACGTCCTGACATTTCTTTGAGCCAGAACTGCACCGGCTGACCTCTTAGACTCACGACACCTTTTTCTACCACATATCAAACTGCGCACAGATTCCCACAGTAGGTACACATCATTCCGGGTTTGGGTGCTTGGGTGGCGGTGGGCACAAAGTCCTCAACCCACTTGCCCCAGCACTCAGTTTTAATGCATTCTACATTACGCATCTGGGGGCAGGCGGGCTCCCCGGGAGAGGGCAACGATCTGGTGAGTGCACCTTGCTCCCAGTTTTAAAGCACCACATACACATACATCTGGGAGGACAGGCAGGGCTGCACTCAGTTTGCTCACCTGGCGAGGTGAGCACTCAAGGTCTCCTCCACCTGCCTGTTGTGACCATTTTAATGCACCACATGACACATGCACTCACACTTAGCCACGGTGTAGGGAGAAGTTCTCTAAGTTCAGGAATTTGGGAACTCGTAAAAGGGTTGGTGGTGGGTTCTCACTTAACCAACAAGGTTCAGTTCGTGGGGCCCGGCTCCTCGTGGCAGGATGGTCAAATTGAACACCTGGTTTTGGTCCCCGTGGCGCGGCTGCCTCATGGGGCTGCTGTCCGTTGTCGCTTGTTGGCTGGTGGGGGTGGTCTTGGGCTCTTGTCCGGGCCCCCTCCTCGGGGGGTGTGGGGCCGGGCTGGCATTCCCCTGTCTGGGACTCGCTGCAGCCTCGGCTGGGGGGGGGGGGGGGGGGGCTGGGGATGCCAGGGGTTGTGCGGGCCTGGGGTGGCTGCAGTGGTAGGGGACGAGGGGGAGAGGGTGGTATGGGTGGGTGGCTGGCGGGGGCTCCGTGTGTCACATTTCTCCATTGCTACGCCGTCAATCCCGGATGTGGGGTGGGCGCCTTCCTCCCGTGGTTGGGAGTCGGGTCTGCGTCTGGTAGATGGATGGATGTTTGGGGCAGGCTTTGTGGGTTACACCTATCTGGCTCTCTGGTCACCTGGTTGACCTGTCACCTTTGGTTTGGGCCTGGCCCTGGGCTTTGGTTCTGAATGTTATGCCCCCACCGCATTAACAGAGAATGCTCATCACTCCAGATATGTCAGATCCTGTCACCTGGTGATAGCTGGATCAACTCACTGGCAATTCCATTACGACTCCACGGTCTAGTCAGGTGCCTGCTAAGTGGCCACCGATAGTATGACTCAGTATATATCCTGCGTCTACTCTTGCACCATTGTCCTTTTCACTCCCATCTCTGCTTGCACACCCCTTCCTAGCTCCAGTTACTCCTAGCTCTTGGCATCAGCTCATCATTCAACTCTTTGATTAGTCCTCTCACCCCCCCCCCACCCCCACTCGCAACCACTCCCACCCTCTCTAACCCCACTTCTTGCTTCCCATCTCTCTCTATTTTGTCCTTTCTGCACAGCCCTCATTGTGCACCACTTAACTCGATGATAACTCCCAGCGACATGACCATAAGCCAGTGAGTGCAGGGGATGGTCACAGTTATTATTTTAAAAAAAGACCTAACTAAAATTGCATTTATTCTATAACAAATGACACCTTCAGTAATAATGTCAATACTTAAGAATTAATGCAGACATTGAAAAAAAGGCTCAGTGACCAGTCTGACGGCATGATTACAATGAGCTGTGTTGGAGCAGAGACACAACGGCACCATCCAGGTCTGTGATTCTCATTTGATTTAGTTCACTCGAATTTTTTTGTCCTGATAATTTTGACGATCAAAAGTACCGTAGGGTAGATAACATTCACTCCTGGGTGATCAATTAATCCCCAGACTGGAAATACAAATGTGTGATGCAGGCAGGATATTTAAAGACTTGAAGACACCAATCACACATTGACACTTTATTTCCCTTGAGCAGTTTCGAGCTTAAGAACCTTCAACCACACAGACACACCGATCCTTCAATCGGCACGTCACCATCAGAGAGCAGACAGGTCAATTTAAACCACCGACACTTGTTTCCATTTCAGAAGCCCTTTTTTGATTTTCCAAAATTCTTACAAACTTGATGATCACGTTGCACAATTTCATACCTACTGAGCACAAAAGAGGTATACATGGCTCGTACTGTATGTCGAAGTCCACCCCCCTCCACAGATGCTTTATACAAGTTTAAGCAGGTTAGCACAAATCTACCAGACCAACGATAAAGGTGTGACAGATCTGATGAAGCCAAAATTGCAGAGCTATACCTCTCTGCATGGGCTGCATAGAAAGACTATAATGGGTTTATTTTTATAAGTGCCTTGTAGAAAACTTCCATGGAGCATCATTGCATCCTGAGATTTTGCCTTTAAATCCATTTTCAGAAAATGCAACACAGTTTATTTCAGACCTTTTATTTATATAGAAAAAAATGAACATTTTCATATACAGTAATTTTTTCAAACTTCATTTTTCTCATCTGCGGGGCAGATTTGTGGTGCAGTGTGTTGTTCAGGGAGCCCAGAGGCAGTTGTTCTATTGCTCTACTCATCATCCTTGTCTTTGGCACCATGTTTGAGGATGCGGGTGAACTCTGCGTAGTTGAAGTTGCCCTTCTTGTCAATGGGCGCCTCGCGGAACAACTCGTCCACTTCTTCGTCTGTGAAGCGGTCGCCCATGGTGGTCAGCAGCTCTCTCAGGTGGTCTTCGTGGATCACACCTATAGCGCGGCAGGTACATCCATCAGGGTTGTTCCAGACACTGAGTGCCATGCTGTATCCATCAACTCACCTGAGCCCTCCTCATCGAAGCAGGCGAAGGCATTGCGGATGACATCCTCAGGGTCCGTGCCGTTGAGCCGTTCTCCAAACATGGTGAGAAACATGGTGAAGTTGATGGGCCCCGGCGCTTCACTCATCATCCCCTCCAGGTATTCATCAGAAGGGTTCTTACCTGAGAGGAAAACACACAAACACCTTTCTCATATGCAAGTCTTTATTGAAAGGCTGCACAATTCAAAGCAGGGCTCCAGATGTTTTACTTTATTTTCCAACTCTATTTAGGATCTTTTACCGAGATTGGAAATTTGTAGGACATTGCTCATCGTGCCTTTCTATTCCTAATAGATAACACTGAAAAGTTTTGCACTAGTTGGTGATGTTGGCTTCTTTTGTCCCCTTTTTGAGTCTTGACTTAAATTGAAGTCATTCCAGAGTGTCAGCGAATTGAATAGGAAGTTTTATCATTGTGAGCATCATGGCACGGTTTACAATAAGCACCTTTATGTTTTCTGCCATTAGTGCATAAGTGTTTATCCATCCATTCCTGAATCCACCTGCATCAGGCTGGAGATTATGGACAACACAAATCAGGTCTGTTTAGGAGCCTCACAGTTACACTGGGCTGTGTATGGAGCTGTTTACCCAGAGAAGCCAGCATGTCGTGCAGATCCTCTTTGTCAATAAAGCCATCTCTGTTCTGGTCGATCATGTTAAACGCCTCCTTGAACTCCTGGATTTGGGACTGATCAAACATGGCAAAGACGTTGGAGGTGGCCCTCTGTGGGCGCTTCTTGGTGGTCTTCCCCTTGGCACGTTTGCTTGACATGGCGACAGCTGGATGTGGGCCTGCAAAGTTATGAGTTTACAGTTTGTCAGTGGTTTCAATTGTGGACATCAGAGTTCGTATTCACACAATCCGTGGAGCTCATCAGTGTTTGCTCCTGTGCTGCAGATGAATATTTATATTTCCTCCACAGAAATGAATTGCATTCAAGCTAAATGTCACCGCTGTGATGGGTTTGAAAATGACAAGCCACTACAGCGTGCACGCCAGCTGACTTCACCCCTTTCCAAATTTAGATCTGTCACTCATACTCAGCTCTGCAAGGATTTGTCATTTTTCTGTGTGTGTGTGGGGCGCATGCGCGCTGGTGTGCGTGCATTTAGGAGAGCACCCAGCGCTCAATGGCAGATGGGGGGGAAGGCAGGTTGATACATGAACAAGCAGGTAGATGTGGCTGATGAGTTACAGCAAAGTGACATCATGTCTTGAGAGCTGCATTGGTGATGGGAAATCTTCTTCCTCACCATCTCACACAATAGACGCTCAACATGACTCGACTTGCTTGTATGAGAAGCCTTTTTTCCTCTCAAGTCTTTTATTTCAGCTTTGCATGCAAAATGAACCATTTGAAAGAACGTGATATTTATCCAATCATCACAAATGCATGAGAAGTCCTTCAAAATAAACGCTTGAAAATATTCCAAGTGTGTCTAGTCATCATGTTCAGACGAATATTTGAAATTTGATGTTCGGGTACAAATGCATCTCTAAAAATGCTGCCACTGAGTCAATCTAAAGTCTAATTCCAAGTCCAGCAGTATAATAACAAACATCATCTTTCCATACTTTACGTTCTGTCCATATTTCAATAATGAGTAAAATTCTCACAACATAGGATTCCCACTCATGCTTCAATAGAATTGCTCACCCAAAAATGTAGTGATCATAAAACATACACTGTTTACTTGACATTTGTGTAAGTTGTTGCTTTAAATCCAGAAACGTTTCCGTGTGATCAAACTGGCTTCAGATCAAACACAGAGTTTAAAGTTTTCCTTTTGGATCTTTTTGTCCTTTAATTCAGCTACTGTTGGGCTACTTATGCCGTCTGAATGTGCCAGGAAAAGGAGAAGGGGAAAAAAATTGAAAGGTGCCTGTGTTGTTGGACCAAAGCCCGTCCATTCTTCACCTCGGCCACTGAGGAAGCTGGGAGCAAACAGTGTCTCACTCAGTTTGAAGGTTTTTCTTTTCCTGCAGCAGAGGAATTCCTCAATCTGATTAGGCCTTCAGTACACCACATTTTGACAGCCAGTTGTGCTGACGCTTTTTGGGGGCTGTAAGATCCTTTCTTGGTGTTGTGCTTTCTGCCTAGGTTCCTGAGCTATAGTTGAGGCTGTAACACAAGCCTCAGGATTTCATTGCAATAATCCAGTTATCCAAAGCAGTCGTAAAGGTGAATATTTTACAGTTTACTTGCAAGGTTAGCAGAAAACCGGATTCCTCATCTGATGCTGTAGCAACAGCTGAAATTCTTCTGTGTGCTGTGTAGGGTGAATCACAATGATTCACAAGAACAACAAGCATTCGAGAACAACTGTTTTTGACCCGAGCGATGTAAGCGGCTTGGCTGATGCGTTTCTGCTTGGCTTCAGCTGACAATTGTATTTGTTCTGCAGCCACCAGAGCTCCTCTATGGACCCTTTTATCCACTGGGGTATGACAAAGCTCCTCTGTCTTCCTATCCAAGTACGCACAACTCCACACACTGGTATCAAACACAGGGGCTGTCACCCCCCTCACACTTTCTTCATGTCATGTAGGCCACTACTACTGAAGTGAAGACTGAAAAGGCCAATGGTCAGGAATTCCCAAAGCAAACAGAGTGAAGAGGAATGTAATCTCTCATCACCAATAAAATCGGAGCACATCCAATGTGTGCGTGTTTGTGTGATTCAGGGAGTGTAGATCTAAACTGATCAGCTGCCTGCAGGAAATGTGGCTTAATGTGCCACAGTGTTAAGAAGGAAGTAAACACAAAATCATTCAGTACTTCTCTACAGTTCAACCTCGTATGCACCGAGACAGTCACTCAGGTACGAGGTCAATGTCCTCATCAGGCGTTTAATCACCTCAGTCGACAGGTGAAACACTTCAGTCAATGGCTGGATGACTTCAGAGGTTCCCCTGTGACTCTATCCTCCATCTCCCTCAGTACTGACGGCTAAAGCACTGAACCCAAAGAATTCACACTTTCATCCACTTGAAATTCCTTCTCACATCCCTGCACAATCCATGACGTCTCAATGTGAAAGCTGCGTCGTTATCTTACCTCAGCTTCAGGTGGAAAAATCAGGGAGTCCTTCAAGCTCCTTTTGTCTGGTTCAGACACAGAGAAGGAAAGGAAGCAGGCAGTCCCTCAGAAAAGTTTGCTTGAAGAATCAGACTCCCGGTGGGTCCCTCCCCTTTTTTGCTGCGGCCAATAAAGAGACCAGCCTGTCCCATACAAAGACATCCCAGGCCAGACCATTTCTCCATACAAGGCAAAAGAATGCACAGGCTCCAGCTTGCTACTGCCACAGACGCTGCTTGGGATGTTTGGGGAAAAGGCAGAAATGACAGGAACTACGATAAGGCTGCCTTATTTAGAGAAAAGGGCCTAAACATGTGGAGGCTCTGTACAGTGGTGGAACATGAGGGAGAGATTTGTGAGAAGATGCAGAGTGGTTTGGACAGGCAGACCTGCACTTAAAAGACTGTGGACTTTCCCTAAATAGGCAGTGTGTTCAAACATCACCGGGGCCTGGATGTGAAAAAAACAAAACAGAAACAGAAAAAAACTGACCAGAATTTGTGTTGCCATCAAGGAAGTGTCAGCTTTGTGGCAGCAAAAAAAAGTAAAAAGCTTTTTCGTTAACTTTTTGTCCGTAATTGTCAAAACAAATGTCACCAAATTTGCCACAGATATCAATCAATCTGTAACTCCAGAATATGATTTGTGCTTATTGAGGACAGTGTGTTCTTTGCTGTATTTTTTTTAAGATACAAAGAAATAGAACAAATGCTCTTTGCCATCAACGACACACAACCCCTTCAGATACACAATGTTAAAAATATAAACTATTTTCGCTTTTTTTTACTTGTTGAAAAATACTTTAAATTAGTGGAAGTTCCTGAATGATCAATTCAGCGTATCGTGGATGAAGTTTGTGAGGCAAACGACAAAAGACCCCAGCTGTCCCTGTTTGAATGCTCTGAGCAGGAGCGCCCTCTGCTGGGATTGAATGAGCTGTTATCATGCGAAAAATTGAAAAACGACCTGATGAATAAACTCTCAGAACGGAGCAGCGTGAGAGGACTGGAGACCTGGGAGCCTGTTATTTTCTTTATAGTTTTGAGAAACAATAAGCGGAAATAAAAAAAAGGAAGCCATAACATCCATTCATATGACGACGATTCTGTGCGATAGTATTTTGGATGCCACAGTTGTTACAATCGTAAGCAAAAAGAGGATCAAGGTTTGTGCAACCAACAAGGGTTGTACAAGCATAGTTTGTTTAAAAACCATCTGAAACAGTTGAATTTTCAAAATTTCTTAAATCCTGAATGGGACTCTAATTTTGTTGATTCAGAAGTTATTTCCCCTTTGATATCAGAGTCAAACACAGCTGTCTTGGTGGCATGTGAGGAGTCTATTGAAGAAAATCCTGCACTGGATATCTGTACTTTGCTCGACAATTGTAAGTCCTTAAAAAAGACATGCAATTTTTTTTGGACACAACTATTTGTGTTTCATCAAATAAAGCGTGACCCACAGGACCTCACATAATCACACGATGTCTTCCTGTGTATCTGATAAACAACACCTATTACCGTCTGGCTGCTCCGACACATAAAGCCCCCGGGGGCAACGTTGAATTGCTTTGTTTACTGCGAAGAATCAGAGGAGGGCTTTGTCATATTTTCCAGGTTTTTCATTGGCGCGCGAGATGATTGACATCGGTGTGAGCATGCGTAGTCCGCTGGGAAAATGGCTATTTGATGAGTCTGGGAAGCGAGCCGCCAGGTAAGCAGCTCTCAGTTTGGTCTCTCTTCTGTTCAACAAACAGATTAAACCGCGAGAATTGTCAGTCAGCAGGTTGAGTTTATGTTCCACACATGAAAAGAGAGAAATGTATCTGTTTTTCAAGCTTATTGCTGCTTTTGTAACTTCCATCGTTTGACGGGACAAGTCGAAGTCAAGTCTTGGAGAGAATTCAGAATCAAATTTGCAGTTTAAAAAAACAATGGAGTTTTGGATTTTGGCACATTTCAGCAGATGCAACGATGTTTCGTACTGCTCAGGCGCCTTTTAAAGGTCTTTAAACGCGTTTTATTCTCTCGTGGTTTGTGGACGGACTTCGTGGCGCAACAGAACAACCGTTGCGGAAGTTGTTGAGTTTGGGGTACGTCAGCCCTCCAGATGGACACTCAGTTAACCACTTCAAAAAATATGGCTCCTGTGATTTTTGAAAAATGTGACGTTAAACCTTTCATATTCTGTGGTTTGTTTTTGTTTGTTTGTTTTTTTTTACGTCTGTGGTCACACTAATCCCATGAAATAAGCCCCCGAAAGGACAGTTTTTTTCCATTTTGTAATTTCTGAGTCAAATCTTGATGACAGTGGGTTAGTGCAACCCTCATCCTGACGTGACACACGTTTCTTTCAGTCGTATTTGTGCATATCTACTCTTGTAAATAAACTGCGATTGTCAGTCGCCACCTCGAAACCCAAGTTCAAAAGGTAGGAGTAAAGATGTGAGTGACTACGCACTGAGTCCCTCTGATTGTGACACATGTGAAGGAGTGTTCAAATGTGTATTCCACTGATACATTTCCCAGACACAGGACTGATAAAGATGATTAACAATGTGCATTTGGAGATATGGAGATGACTCACTCTGGTTCGTACATTTTGCTTTTTAGTTAATGATCACCAAGAAAAAAAACCAAGCAATTGATGTGTCTAATGTTTTATCCCTCTCTTGCTGCTTTTATTTAACACGTTATAAAACTAAATGGACAGAGGTTTTCTTGGTTAGCTCACCAACCTTTTCTGCTGTACCTATGACCCAATACACAGCTTTTGTTTAAAATATCTCTCATTTTTTATTTCCGCAGTCGTTATTGAGTTATCTGAAAAACTTAATGGGGGAAGGAACACATCCAAAGACGGATGTTATTGACTCGGTTAAAGGAAGATTTGGGACTTTTTGTTTATTTTTAAGGTAGCAGGTCTGCTGAAAACAAGTGATTCCTTGCGTCATTTTTAAGATAACAGACATGTATTTTTCTTCATTCTAGCGACACAGTCTAAACAAGAGCCCGTTACCACGTTACAGTTATTAAATTTTTTTTTACATACTTTTATTACCAAGTTGTTTAGATGTTGACAAATATGCAATGAATATTAAATACACTCCTCTCTGTATTTTACGCCATGTCGCCTCATTTTGGTTTGTGGGAATGTGGCATAAATAAAAATCGAAACGCTCATTTCACAAAATTCTTCACTAAATTTGTATGTTTTTTTTTTTTAAGTATTTCTGAGTTTGGATTTTAAATTTGCTCTGTGGCCTCACACACATGCGTGCACACGCACTCACACACACATTAAATCATATTGAACCAGCTTCTGTTACTGACAGTTTCCAGATCGATTTGAATTTATGTTTAAAACAGGGTCAACACATAACTAATTGCTAATTGCAATACACTTCATCACATTTGCTTCATTTGCATCGCTGGATCAGTCATGTGATCCACCACAGTGGTTGATTCCTGTCTTCATCCTTTTGCTTTTTCACTTTCTATTTTGTAGGTAGTGACGGTGCCACTTGACAAGACAATTTCATAATCACTTACCTTTAGGTGATGCATGAGACGCTCAACAGCATAAAACAGGCTGTCATTTCTATCCATATTTGCAGCTGATTCTTTGAGTTGCTCCGACATCAGCCAGTTTAATTGGGGTTTTCCTGAATTGGTCGAACATGACAGCTAAACCCCTCCCCATCACCACCACTCATTGCTGATGGTCCAGAGAGCCGTGGTTGTCCCCAGAAACTGTGTGGTCGATCCATGTGTGCACGCATTTTCATGCCAAGCTCGTATGAATAGCCTGTCGAGGCCTTTCAGAAACTGCTGGTCTGGCTGTCATGTGCAGGGCAAGTGTGGAAGTATGAATTCAGTGTGTGTGTGTGTGTGGTGTGTGTGCTTGTGAAATTGTGTGAGATAGAGGAAGCATCACAGTGTGACTGAATATACTGGAGTCCCTCACAGATTCTGCTTGTTGGCTGAGAACAGAGCGCATGAGACTACAGCCCTCTCTGATTGTTGGTAGACCAGTGATTCAGCCTGCTGGCTGTGAGTGGCTGTATGAGCTTTTGTAGCTCTGTCTCAAAGCTCACAAGATGTGAACTGACACGCTACGGTCGGTGTGAAGAGAGAGTACATCTGCATTGGATTGTAGACGGGCATTATTGGAGCGGATGGGTGCATCGGGGGGACATGAAGCTTTCTTGGGACAGTTTCTGAGTTCGGTCAGTGGATGAGCGGCTAATGTAGTGTCCTATGGAGGAGGGGACGTCTGGCCAACACAGCCTGGTTGGGAGGGCACATCTGCATCCTTCTCTGTGGGTAAGACACAAACCTGGCACCATGTAATTGGTCAGGTGAATGTTCTAAGATACGGACATTTTTCTATTTATCTATTTATTAAAAATAATGGGTAACTGAAACTCTTTCCCCACAGTGGAAGCTGCAGAGAGGCGTCATGCGTTTGGGACAGTGGGTCTTTTGGTTTAATTTTATTTCGGTCTCTAGCTTAATAATTGTTCAAAATAAGTTTGATGATTTGCTACTAATCATTTTCATGACTTCGTGTCGAAATGAAAAGCAACAAAAAATACATATTTTTTGAGCCATTGTGTGGATTGAATTATATTTAAAGGTCTATTTTGTTCGAGCAAATGAGAAGAAGTTGTGTCTTTTTGTTGATGTGGAAACTCTTGTATCTCAGAAGATCCTTTCGAGAAGTCCTGATGACTGCAGTTTTCATCGTGAACAGCTGATTTTAGTGGTCTCTGGCAAAATTTGACTTCCTCCTCCATCACGGAAGCCACTTGTTGTCTCAACCTGTCCCTCAAGAGACATGTCCTGTTGTACTTTATGAATTAATAATCAGCACATATCTTTTAGTTGATACCTATCTGTTACTCGTGGGGGGACGACATGCGTGCTGTGTGCTGTGTAAATCCTTTCACTCAATCCTTGGTAGACAACTTGAATTCATTCAGTTCTATGCGATGGCAGATGTCTCAGTAAGCGTTAAGGAGACTGTTTTTATCTGAGATGTTAAACTTTAGCCCGTACGTCATGGCCAAGATCGCACTCCAAAGGTCAGGACTGCCTTGTGGAAACAAAAACACTTTATGCCCTGTTTTGTGTTTTGGAGCTGACGCAAAACAAAGGTTTGAAGTTCGTTGGCTGACAACACAACAACAAACAGTTGTTGTTTATATAGGACTTATAGATTGCTCACTGGGAAACGTGTAAACGAAGAGTTGTTTCTTTGTCCATAAAACTTCAGGTGCTGGAAAAGCTTTCACATCCAGTGTCCACATCATTACCATCTTTTCTAGAGTTGATTTAAAAGCCTTGTTAAAAGTAGTGTTCAAACTTGCACTCTGGCTTTCCTGTGCAGTAACGTTGCAAAATTGCCTGCTATTGAAATGAATGTCTTGCTGAGTCCTGCTGGTGTCGCGTAAATAGCTCCCGGCCTTCAGAAACCACATCAGACTGACTGCCTGGTGGGAACTTTCTGCCGCTGGGTCGTATCTCTCCACTCCTCACATCCTGTTCCTGTTGCTTCCAGTCTCAGACCATGAATATCGTGGGCCAGCTCGCAGAGACGGTGTTTGTGACGGTGAAGGAGTTGTACCGTGGCCTGAACCCAGCCACCCTCACCGGCGGGATCGACGTGATCGTGGTGCGACAGCCTGATGGGTCCTTCCAGTGCTCCCCCTTTCACGTCCGCTTCGGCAAGCTGGGTGTGCTGCGCTCCAAAGAGAAAATCGTTAGTGGTTTTAAAACTCATTCAAGTAATTTGTCTCAAGTTTTTCATGCGTCTCTTCATGAAAAGTGACACATGTATTGACTGTTTGGATTTTAGGTGGACATTGAGATAAATGGCGAATGTGTTGACCTTCACATGAAGCTGGGCGACAATGGAGAAGCTTTTTTTGTGGAGGAACATGAAAACATGGAGGTAAGATGAACATTGCTGCTTGTCTTTGGGGAAATTTGTCCACTGGAAACATGTGTTTGATGTCTTTTTTATTTTTCTTTTACTCCATCTCTGCCTCAGGTGCCAGCCCATCTGTGCACCTCCCCGATTCCTCTGGAGATCTCTGGAGAGCCCGAAGAGACCGCCGAGGGATTCATCCCCCTCGGGTCTGGTGCTCGCAGGAAGAAGCGCCGCCGCAAACGCTTTCGGTCCGACACCCATCTGAGAGAGGAGGCCAGCTCCTCATCAGATGAGAGAGAACGGGAGAAGGAGTGTGAGAGAGAGGCTGATCCACCCCAGCAGGAGAGCCCCTCTCCAGAGGATGTCACACCGTTGCAAGTCAGGTCCGTCAGTAAAACGTGAAGTGTTATGTGTGTCTTTAAGCCAGTCTTTTAAGACATTTGGAGCTTTCATTGCAGTCTGAACAGTCCTCCTGACACAAGTTTGGAGGGAGATTCTCAGTGGATTTGTTGGACTGAAATTTTTTTTATAGACGATGTTCTTGTTCAGTAAATTAATTGGAGCTGCAGTTGTTGGAGACGCAAAGAAGTAAAGAGAGTTTCTTATTGTGTGTTAAAGTAAATCGATATACTATTCGCTGTCGGAGGACCCGAATGCGGAGCTGGGATCCACACAGCCAAGAGAGACTCACCCACACTCGGATGGAGAGCAGTCCCCCACAGAAAAGTGAGAAATTTTTATATTTACACGCAGTCAGATTATCCTTCAGTTTATTTTGTACTACTTCTCTTGTAAGGACTTTGCTAACAATCATTTTTTAAACTCTTTTTCTCCCTCACTGTGTCCATCTGTCCTTTCCAGCGCTGTCTTCTTCAGCCGACCATGTTCTCCCAAGAGCGACTCGGAACTCATCATTAAGACCCAAGATTCGTCGGGGCCTCAGATGCAGTGGAACTGGGGAGGCTTTCCTATGGTGTGTCCGTCACACATGCTCTCAAACACCTGTCCTGTGATGGACTCATCAGGTCGACACACCTCGTTACAAACGTTTTACTCTGCTGTTGCTCTTTTAGCTGTGTCAACCAGGAAAACTGTCCTTGGAGGAGAAGGACGTCTGTCCATCGGGCCGCTGTCATTTCCGCACCATTGAGCGACAGGAGTCCTTCGACATGGGCCGGGAGGCTTTTATCACCTGTGGAAATGTGGGCTGTGTCAATGTGGTCAAGCCTCTGCCCAGGACTCAGTCTGTCGACATGGGAAGCCTCTCCAAGCAGACCACTCCCCCTTTACTCAGAGACAAGCCGCCCAACATCTCCCACTCCACCCCTGCAGATCTCTTCAAGTCTTGTGAGTCATCTGTGTGTTTGGACTCATCACAGCCATCTGAAACCTCTCTGGTACAAGACAGCAGCAAAGAGTTCTCTTTTGAGACAGCTTTTAAAGGGATGGATTCTCTTAATGGCAATGAAAGCAATCCAAGCATTGTCCACATCGAAGGCACGCCTGATTCATTTAGGCTCACCCAAAAAATGAGTGCAATAACTTTGAACAAACCAAACTATGCACAGGAACAACTTGTAGTAGAGGGCAAAGAGCGCACAGTCCCGGAAACACAGCCAAGTATCACTGAGTCGTCAGACCTGCAGCAGCTTCGTTCCCTGTCTGAACAAAGTGAGATGAGTTCTTCCAACAGTGCGCCTGTCAGTGAAGGCGACAGTGGAATAGATCCGTGCGCTGATGGAGGAGAGGAGGACGGTGCGCCTGGAAGTTCGCTTTGTGACCAAGCACCGAGAGCTGAAGGTGGGAATGCTGGTGCCAGCGCTGCTGAGGCGCCTTCCAGGGTCGAGCAACAGGACAAGAAGAAAGGTGAATAATTTCTCTTCATGTATCTGACTGATCGAAACTCATGTTGGAATTAGTGCAATTCTTGTATAGTTGTGAAACTACGTGTTTTTTGTTTTGCACTTGTTTTACTCAGTATGAAAAAACAGAAGTTTAGTTCTCTGTAACTTTTACTTGTTGAATTGCCATCCTATGAGCCTGTTTATGACACTTCTGGCTTCAAGAAACTCCTCTCAGTGTCCAGCATGTCAGTGATGTTCTGTTGTTTGGCCACAGGGAAGCGAAATCACCATCTCGGACCAACTGACATTTACTTGGATGATCTGACCAAACTGGACCCTGAAGTGGCTGCTCTTTACTTCCCCAAAAGGTAAATGATGTGCATCATAGCGCACTGTAATTAGAAGCACATGGTAGACTGCAAACCAAAAGTAAAATGTCCTTTTTCCATCATTTTGGCTCTCATGATGACCCAATCACCACCAATGTTTAAACACTTGTTCCTTGCATTTCCCTCTCATCCATCATACAAGTTTTCAAGGATTTATTTCCAGTTTGACTCTTTGAACAACGAAGCACAGTTTGTGTTGATTTGAACCCTATGAAACCAATTTTAAAGGATTTTTTTCAGTGATGTCACTGACTTCAACATTAGCCACAGTGTTTGATCAGAGTCCCGTTTCAAACTGCCTGGCATGTCTGCAGCGAGGCAGAGTTCCCGTTGGAGGCAGGCCACGGCTCAGGGAGCCAGTCTCCTCAGTCAGTGGGCAGCGGGGCGATGGACAGCGGCACTGAGTACCTGTCAGACTCCACCTCCTACAACATGGACGTCAGCATGTCCCTCTGCGGACAGGAGGGCGACACCAGCCAGATCACCAAAGGTAGGCGGCCAGAACGGGACCCAACCTTTGCGGGACTCATTAGTAGCTAAAACGATGCTCACGTTATCTCTGTTTCTGATTCAGAGAAGTTCATGGAGCACCTCGTAACGTACCAGGATTTTGTCAACAATCCAGGAATTATTGAGGATCCAAGTCTGGTTATCTGCATAAACTCAAAGTAAGATGACACGAATATTGATTTATTCCACCATGTTTGTGATTTCTGACCAAAGTGTTGATCTTCCCTACATTTTTCAGTTACTATAACTGGGCTGTGGCTGC
Organism: Malacoctenus gilli; assembly: GCA_032164315.1. Classification (NCBI taxonomy): domain Eukaryota; kingdom Metazoa; phylum Chordata; class Actinopteri; order Blenniiformes; family Labrisomidae; genus Malacoctenus; species Malacoctenus gilli. The sequence continues at coordinate 6,143,765 of JASSRZ010000072.1, read as the reverse complement.
TCCAATGGTCCTGTCAATGACAACGTTTCAGAAGAATCTGCCCCAGGTATTTATTTTTAAATCAAACTTTTTAGTTTTCTTCAAACAGTGCAAACACTGAGAGACAAAGGCTTATTGCTGCCAAGCTGTTCTGATGAAATAAAGGAGATACTGTTTTAGAGCAGATGTTACAGCAGGTTTGATGGATGTTATCTTTCTTTTTCAATGTGTTTCTTACAGAGCACTGTAGAACGGCTGGTGAAGGACAAGATGCCCAAAAAGTCTGGACGCTGGTGGTTCTCCTGGAGAAGGAGAGACATGGACAACAGTCAGGTGAATGTTTTCACAGGCAAAACCAAACTTCTGGTTATTTTCAGTGGTTTTGGTCTGAGGGATGAAATGTCATGTGTATTGAGCTGCAATAACAGTATATAAGGAATCAAGCCGAAGAGCTCAGAACATTGGAAGATGGAACTACAGTTTGATAGAGGTGCTGAAAATACATTCTTCCTCTTTTTTCCAGCAGAAAAGCTCAAAAGAAGAGCCAGAGGAGCTGCTGCCAAGTGTTCCTGCCACTGTCATGTATGAGACTGTTGATGACACTTTGTACTATATGAGTTAACAAACCTTTTATGGTGTAACACATTTTAATCACATTCAGTACATCCAGCGGGACTACAGTCCCAGCTGTTATGCTGTGTGCATGTCATGAATTGTACTCGTAATTAGGTGTTACATTCTTTCCGGATGTGCATGTCATCTGTTTATAGATCGCCCGTGTGGCCGTCTAATCTCCCCACATAAACGTCACAGCTGAAGGACTCAAAGCAGAAATAGTTTCACTGTCACACATATCAAACAGTGATAACGTGTGTTGTGATAACGTGTCGTACCATCAGAGCCACACTGGATGACATGGACAGCGACGAGGCAGCGGGCCTCGGCCGAAAGGCGGTAATCCCCTCCAGTCTATCAGCAGAGGCCCTGAGTGCCACTCAGTCCATCAGTCAGATGTACCGCAAGTCACTGCGCCTCACGTCGAAACAGATCGTAAGAAATGGACCCGCACGCATGCTAATGCAGGCTCCACAACTATTGTATTCAAGGAAGATTGACTGTTTACGCTGTCCCTAACAGGAGCACCTTAAACTCCGGGAAGGAGCCAACAAGGTGGTGTTCAGTGTGACCACGCAGTACCAAGGCACCTGCCGCTGTGAGGCTGCCATTTATCTGTGGAACTGGAACGACCGCGTGATCATCTCTGACATAGACGGCACCATCACCAAGTAAATACAAAGCATAAACACATGCAACTTTCTGTACAGAGTAACAAGACTACGATTTCCGCAGTCTTAACTTGGATCCTTGTCATTGTTCTGTATATTTGCATCTGTGAGTGCAGATTGTTGTATCAGCTGTATTTTCTGATCCCTGCAGGTCTGATGCGCTCGGCCACATTCTGCCTCAGTTTGGAAAAGACTGGACACACAAGGGCATTGCCAAACTCTACCATAAAATACACCAGTATGTAGGGTCCTGTTTTTTTTTTACAAGAATACTCTAAAAAAGTGCTTAAAGACTTGCTCCTTTGGGGGGTTTTCCTCTCTCTAAACTTTCCCACACATTAGCAGAACCCAAGCACGCAAACATGCACAAAGTGTTTTTCTTGCTCATGCATGCAGGCTGACATCATTGTATTTGCAGCACTGCCAGATGTTTTCCTGTTTCTCACATTTTCCATATGTCTGAAAACACACACAGCCAGATGGTGACATCAGTGCTTTTCTGCTACACTGACGGTAACATGCAGTGCTGCTTTTTGATGCAGGTGTGGGAGAAGCTTGAAAACTGTGCAGTTTTCAAGCTTCAAGCACAGTTTTTACAGTTGAGTTTGTGACAAATTAAACAGACTAAAATCCAAAAGTACTCTACATCATATTTACAAGTACAAGTACCTCAAAATGCTACTCGCTGCATTCATTTTATTCTGAGCCTTTAAGCCGTGCAATTGTGGTTGTGTGTTTCCTGGCAGAAACGGCTACAAGTTCCTGTACTGCTCAGCACGGGCCATCGGTATGGCTGCCATCACCAAAGACTACCTGCACTGGGTGAACGATAGAGGAACCGTCCTCCCCAAAGGCCCCGTTCTCCTGGCCCCTAGCAGCCTCTTCTCAGCACTGCACAGGTAACGAGCACTGGCACAAGGACTGCGCTCCCTCAGACACAACACCTAAATTGTCCTCGAGTTAATAAAGATGAAACTGAATAAACTGGATTGTTTTTGCGATTCGACGTTGAATTTCATGCACTGTTTTCAACTAGTTGCTACACATCAAGTGGAATAAAGATCAAAAGAGGGACAATCTTTTTAAACTTTCCACACTGTGCAACTCTCTACAGAGAGGTGATTGAGAAGAAGCCCGAGGTGTTCAAGGTGGCATGCCTGGGGGACATCAGGGACCTGTTCAACCCACAGAGGCAGCCCTTCTACGCAGCCTTTGGCAACAGGACGAATGTGAGTGAAACTTCAGACTGGCTTTAACTACAGCGATAGTCTGATAGTCTGAAACATTGGGAGGTAAAGTCCCTCCATGCATGATTCTGCAGCACGTGTGGCAGTGAAATCCCTGCTAACCAGTGTTTCAAGTGCTGCACACATCCCGTTATGTGATTTTGCTAAGAAAACAAATGACTTTGCACTTTGTTGAGGAATATAGCTAAAATGCATTTGTTTCAGGAAAAAGTGTTTTTTTTTCTGTCATCAAAGAAAGTTATCAGGACCTGGTACTCTCTTGTTGTCAGGCATCCAGTACTGAATACTTCTTGTTTCTTTTTGCCGTTACAGGATGCTTTTGCCTACACGCAGGTCGGAGTTCCTGAAAGCAGGATATTTACTGTCAATCCCAAAGGAGAGCTAATCCAGGAGAAGACCAAAGGCAACAAGTCCTCGTAAGTCTGCAAGCGGCACATAAAGGGAAAGTTTACTGTCTAAAAGATGACCAACATCAATAACGACTGATTCTGACGGTGATCTGAACCTTGGTCAGGTCTCCTTTAATACTTATGTCAATTGAAATTTACCAATTTAAAATATTTAAATTGCCTAAATTGATTTTGCACGAACTGTTTGCTTTGATTGAAACACACATTCAATGCATGTAAAAGCTCAAAGGAATTTCTTATCACAGGGTTGAAATGATGAGACCACTTCGGTTCTTTATGTTGTCTGACTCATGCGCCCCAACATGTGACACCTGTTTTGCAGGTACTGCCACCTCAGTGAGGCTGTGGAGCATTTCTTCCCGGAGCTATCTGCAGATGGCAGCACTTCTGTCCTTCACTGTCCTGAATACAGCAGTTTCTCCTTCTGGAAGGAGCCGCTACCAGAACTGGACCTGGATGCACTACTGTAGACACACAACCAAAACGACCATGCATACAAATTAAAGTATCTATTCTCAGACTTTTCTCAGTTTGACTGAATATTTACAGAGAGAAACCTGCCAACAGGCAACAAAGGAGTGAGTGTCTTCACCTGTACTGTACTTCAATGTCGAGCCAAATGTCATGATATGCAATTATATTCCATCAGCAAGTGTAGCATCAACAGTGCCAACACATGTTGTGTGTAGGAGCAAACAGGCTTCTGGACTGGTTCACTTTGTTGTAACTGTGGGTAGCAGTACCACAGTCTCGCCAGAGTCCTCCAGTGAGGTCGCATCTCATCTCCAAACATGGACCAAATGTATTTCTAGAATAACGTAGAAAGTGTGATCTAAACCCACCAAACCACTGAAACACTAAGTGCCCTGCTGCAACCCAGTGGAGGGTCTGTGACCAACAGGTTGAACTTCAATGCTGTGACAAAGCCTTGCAATGTTGCAGCGGCATGTATGCGGACACCAATTAAGGTTGGAGATTGTTTCCTGATGCCTTTTGTTTACCTGTTTATGGACTTTTTTAATTGCCGGAGCTTACCTTGATCACTGTTGAAAATATCGAGGTTTGTCAGGTCGAAAAGTGTTCCCCTATTACACCTAATTCCCAGACAATCAGACTGTTTGAAGCTCTGGATGGCAAACAAAAGTGAAGCCATACCAACTGCTGGGGTGGCTAAACACAAAGTAACTACTCGGGGTTTAAGGTACGGTTGCATTATTTTTGTTTTTAACATGTGAGAGTGTATGTGTGTAATCCAGTGATGGTAACTCTGGACTCTCCAGTGTGCACATCTTTTGTCCTCCCTTCAGGCTCTTTACCACCAAGTTTAGAAACAGCTGCACAGGACATGAGTAAGGAGGTACGACAGCGACTCTGGAGGTGGTTTAGCTGACGACTGTGCCTTTGTATGGTGATGACCTGCTTCTATTTATTGTTTTTAGGGTAGAGGGTTTTACTATTTTTTGTAAATGAAATGTACAGAAAAATAAATTACTTTAAATGGTTTTCATTGCTTGCTTTAGATTTCTTACCACACCAGTGTGAACTGAAAAACAACATGCTTCATGGATAAAAGATATAAAAAGGTTGATCCTTTGTCATGAACAATATTTAAAGTAAAAACCATTGCAGTTTTTTTGCAACCAGCACACCTGTAACTTTTGAGGTTTTTCAGTCTATCTGGTTTGCATGACATCTTTCCAGTTTTTAACAAAAACAAAACAGATTTATGACGCTTTGGGTTTAAGTAACCCTCTTGCATTGCTCTTATCATTTAGCATCTTAAATATTTGAATGGTTCTTAAAGATTTTAAGCGGTCTGAACTTGCTGTAGTTGCCTGCTTGAGTTGGTCTGATGAGTCTTGCTTGATGCTCCTCCTCCGGGCTCCACCGACATCCCTCCTGCACTGTACTCTCTCAGGAATCACTACTGGCCTGCTCTGCCCTGACTCAGCCCGTCCAGCCGTCGCCACACCTTCCTCAGCACCATTTATGGCAGAGATGAAACGCCGTACTCAGTGCCATGTTTTCCTGCAGCGTGCTGGGTGTCAGCCCTGGGCTGGGGGGGGCGGGGGGTCAGAGTGCCCACAACGACGTCAGTCTGTTTTATGACTCGTTGTCGGAACAGGAAGAGTCGACGCACCGTTCAGCTGCTGCAGGTAGACCGTCAAAATCCGATCGGATCTTTTCGTTTATGAAAAAAAAGTCATTTTGTAATAGAAATATATTTAAACTCATATACATCGTTTAGTGAGGAATAAAATCTGCGCGCGTTTCAGTCTGGTGCCTTATGCGCACGTGGTTTATTTCACAATCTAATCTCAATTTAGATAGAAATAAAAGGTTTAGCTTGAAACTTAACTCTATTCTCTAAATAAGCGGTCAGTGGCATCCAAATTGAAGATTAAACCCAGTGGACAAAAGTCTATGGGGACGTGAGCTGCTGACGAGTAATCGAAACTTATGATGAACATGCGCGCACTTTATATAACCCACAGGGTAAACTTTGCTCTGTTTTTCACGACCACCCGACGTGCTTGCCTCCAAATAACCTGTCAACAGATCGTTGATGCGCAGGTGCGTCTGTGTTTCTACCTGTAATCCAGTCGCTGGTCTGGTTAGACTCCTGTGTATCACCTGATGTGGCCAAACCGAGACTTCTGTTGAAGTGTTAAAACTTTTACTGTAATTCCTTTTATCCTTTTATGACAACAGTTTGACTCATTTCAAGATGAAAAGATCCATATTACCAGTTTTCCTTATCACAATTATTCTGAACATAAATGAGAGTTTCAGTTCGAATGGATACAAAGACTTGTGTACCTTTTGAGACTTCTCAGTTTTGTGTACCTAAGTTGTGGATGGTGTGTTTTTCCAGTTCCTGCTGTCATGTCAGAGATGAAGAATGAAGCTGAACTTTCCCCTACAGCTTTGGAGCTCACCTGCCCCATCTGCTTACAGCTGTTCTCTGAGCCAGTTTCTCTTCCATGTGGTCACACCTACTGCTTGGACTGTCTACAGACCATGGGGGAAGGCCTGGACCAGCACAGCTGCCCCGAGTGCCAGGCTGAGTACCAGGAGAAGGAAGCCCTCGTCAAAAACTTTCAAATGTGCAGCATCGTGGAGACTTTCAAAGCCACGGCTGAGGAAACTAACTCTCCTGCAAACCCTCCTGATTCAGAACACACAGACCAAAATCATCAGCGGGATCTGGTCTCAGCTGGAGAGAGCAGAGGCGAGAATGCAAAGGATGGCCTTCAAACCGGGTCCTCCGAGCAGACAGTTTCACTCGATCAAGGAAAAAGAGACGGCAAAGGCAAACCGGAAATGGAAGTGCCAAAGTTTAAGCTGGCATCTCAAATCACTGAAATGAGCCTCAAGTTGGAGATGGCTGAGCTTGTTCTGAGGAAGGAAAAGGAAAAGGAGCAGGAGGTGACGTCTGGGAACGCTCGGCTCAGACAGATGGTGTCCAAACTCTTACTAAATATGAGGGATCTGTCACAGAGCTACAGTGAGCAGGTGACCCGGCTCCTTGAGGAGGAGTTGGGTCCAGGTGAGGCCAGAGCACGGCGCCGTGTCAGTGGGGCCTCTTACCTGAACGTGCAGCTGAGGCACGCGATGCTCAGGGCCGAGTCCCTGCTGACCGAGGATGATGAAGCCGCATTTAGTGATGAGCTCCAAAGCCTGCAACCACACCTTGTGGAGTTATTCGCAAAACAGATTGGAGAAAAAGACGACCTTGTTGAAGATAAAGCCAACCTTGCACAACTTTGTCCCAAGCTGGAAGTCATGAATACTCAGCTGAGAGACAGCTTTGGAGAGATCCAGCGCTCCCTTCGGAACACCCTCAACCCGTCGGAGGTGACTTTTGACCCAGAAACGATCCATCCTAACCTCGTCCTCTCGGCTGATTTGAAGACGGTGACTTTCAGCCCTGTCAAACAGCCCTACCCTTCCTCTCCCCGAAGATTCAGCAGCTTTTTCCAGGTCCTCAGCACCCAGAGCTTCTCTGAAGGCGAGCATCACTGGGAGGTGGAGCTCGATGGCGCGCCATGGATCATCGGCGTGTGCTACGGTGACACGTTGCCACGCAGCGGGCTACCGTCTGCACTGGAAAGCAGTCAGAGCTCTTGGTGCCTCATGTGGTTCAACAACCTGCTGACAGCCTTTGAGCAGGGCAGCGGCACACCGCTGAAGAAGACCACGGTGTCATGCAGGCTCGAGATCAAGCTGAGCTTTAAAACGCACAGGTTGAGCTTCTACAACATCGGTCTCACCAGTGGGAAGACTCATGTGTACACGTTCAAGGCTAAACTGACTGAACCAGTGCACCTCGCCTACAGGATGATGTCAGGGATCCCCAAGGCCCATGTTATTGTTCACTCTTAACAACCTGAACGGAATAAAACCTTCTTCATAGAAGCAGGAAGTGAACATTCAGAGGATTAAAGTTCAGATTTTTTCTGCATGATAAATAACCAGCAAGTAGTCAGAACCTTTTGTGATGTCTTGAGTGGCTGCTTAATTTTGTATGGAGTAAATCATGCATTGGGCTTAATTTTTTTGGTACAGATGACTGTAGTGTATAGATACAATGCTCAAAAGGTGCAAATGAATGTATTGTTTAACTTAATAAAGGATACATAATTTTATTATGTTTAAATTAAAATGTGTTTGAGACTTGAAGGAAGGTGTGTGTTTGCATGTGTGTGTATTAAAGACTATAGTTATGCTTGGTTAGGAGTGTTATCAAAGTGACAACTCAAGAAGTGAAAATACCAAATCATTTTTGTTCAAAAAAACACATCAAACTGTTTCACTATTTTATTTGATCATTTCATGGTCCTTGTGAGGCACTGGATCATGAAACAATTTCATCTGTCAACCCCTGGGGCGAACGTGGATCCAATCCATGGACTCTCAACAAGAATCTCGTCTGCCTCCAAAACTGAGGAAAACAAACCGCGACGTCATCGTGAAATCTCGCGAGACTCGAGGTTGCAATGTGGTGTGAGAGTGTCAGGTGATCATACGGGAAATTTCTTAACGAAAGTATGAAGCCCAGCCATGTCCAGTGTATGTAATCGATACATCGGTGTACATTTCGTATGACGGCACTTAAAGCGCGTGTGGAAGCCGCAGCACTGACTAAAAGCCCGTTTCAGCGAGCCGTGTTCTTGGATTTGAATCTCCTCAGTCGGTAAGATGTAAATGTTTGCTGTCTGAGGCTCTTTCGGGTTGTGACAGCGTCCGTGGACACGGACACTTGGCTCACGTTTGTTTTGATGCTAACTCGAGCCACTCGGCTATGAACGGTGTTCATTCGGTAACGCTTTGTCCGGGTACAACTTTCTTCACGTCAGTAATGGCGCACATACAACCAATATAGATCAACTGTGTCAATAAAAGCCGCTAGCAAGCTGTTTATAGCCGCCGTAGCAAACGCCTGTAAATTTAAAAATATGACATTTTAAACAGGTTGGTCCCGGGGCCAATTGGGGTACAAACGTTGATTTTATTCGGACCTCCTGCCAGTTTTGTTTACTCCATGCAGGTTGGACGAGCGTTGGCCGTCCATCTGTTGAGTAGGCGTAACACCGGTGTGAGTTTCCTTTCACTGTTTGGCACTTGAGAACTCAACACCACGCGTGGCAAACATAGAATAGATCACAAGAAGCTTTGACTGCTTCATGTGAATGTAAAGTTATAGGCAGTAGGCACATTCTCCTAATGTCAGATGACTTTATGTCTTATAGCAATACATTTGTTGCCCCCTCAAATGTCTTTCACAGGATGCGATTCAGTGTCCGTCTGGTAAGAATGAGCAAGATTCAGGACATGAAGTATCATCTGGTTCACTGGAAATTGGTCTGACTTTCAGTCAGCTTCGTAGCTTTCCCAGAACTGTATGCTAATAAGATGTAAATGCCTCCCTCAGTATATGTTTCACATGATCTGATTTGCTTCCCCCTGCAGGTTCTGACACCATGCTAGCCACAGTGACTGTTGTGGTTAGGTTTGCTCAGTACAATGACAGTGTTTCACCTATGCCACTGGACAACACGTCAGCTTTCCCAACCTGGCAACCAGATACTGCCGCCAACATCACCAAGCCTCACAAATGTCTGCAAGTTCTCTATGAGGATGTTGGAGACTCCAGGTAAACAGTCACCCTGAGTCTCAAGAAAAAACTATAGAGAAGCAGCTTTGTTGTTATTGTTTGTACAGCCTAAAATGTTTGTCCTGTTTTCTCCTGCCAACCTTTTTCTGTTTGCGGCTCAGGGTGCGTTTCTGGGACCTCCTACTGCTCGTGCCTAATGTGGCCTTCTTTATGTTCTTGATGTGGAAGCTGCCCTCAGCGAGGGCTAAGATCCGGCTCACCTCCAGCCCCATCTTCATCACCTTTTACTTGTTGGTACGACTTCAACTGAAAGACACACACATGCTATTCAGAGGAACTGGTATCTTGAGATTGACGTCTTCTTCTCACTGTCAACAAGCCAAAGGTTAATTTCTCATCAGAACTGGGAACTTTTGGCCCCTCAACAGTGTTTGGTTGTGAGGAACCAAAAATAAAACTTTTCAGTTTCAGTTTTCATTTTGTGTAACATGAAAGACAAATTGAAGAGACTATTGAGCAACTATTTGAACGACCCGCTTTGTCATGGCTCTGCGTTAAAACCACTTTGATTGTGTCTTACTTTTGTTTCCAGAGATATCTGCTTCTGTCTGTGACAGTATATTTTTATTGAATAGAGCTTCTTATCTATGCAGCAGTAGCAGCCATGCAGTCACTCCCTGTCTCTTGTTTGTCACAATCACTGACCACTGTTGTGTTGTGATCAGCATTACATTGACCTACTTGAGCGCAGGCAGATATTTGCCTTGTGTCCAGATAGCAGACTGCTATTTTTATGTTATGTGACATGTTGTGTACTCTTTCTTAGGTCTTTGTTGTGGCAGCAGTTGGAATCACCCGCGCCATTGTGTCCATGACGGTCAGCGCGTCCAGTGCTGCCACCATTGTCGACAAAGTAAGGACAAGGACTTTGTTTTACATTTGTTGTATGCCAAAGACAACAAACAAAGTTTTGGAAAAAAAAGGGGCTTTAAAAAAAATCACACTTTCAATATGCTGGAATCTTAATTTTGCCATAATATCACCACATAAACAAGAATAACTTGATTACATTAAAAAGCAGGCCAGATTTTTTTCTGTTTCCAAAAGTAGTTCTTGAATTTGTTGAACTGGATCAATTAAGGCCATATTATCAAACCTGCACTGGTTAAAACAATGGATGTGTTAATTTTTAGGTTGCTTCAATCAATCTGTTCTGTTTAATTTTGTGACGATTTTCTCCAAAGAAGAATGTAGCTGAATTTTGGATTTCGATTCATGCGCTCGCCAGCTTCACAGTTTTGCGAGAGGTTTTAGAAGAAAGCATTGTTCTGGTAAAACAAAACAACACTGTGACTCCTCCTTGTCACAAGACATTCAGGTCTACTGTAAACTGTATGTTGAAAAGAGGAAGCAGTTTAGTTTGAATTTGCATGTGTCAAGGTTTCAAAGTTGTACGACTGTAGGATTTTATGAAGTGTTGACATCACCACAGCTGTGTCCCTTTTAAAAGAAGTAAGTGGTTTCATAGTCTTTCAGAGATGCTGTGTGTTACGTGCCCAGAGGGGCTGACGGGGTCCTTCATGTCTAAAAGGAAAAGCTTGGCTGACATTCCTCACATACCAGACAGCTCAGTGGAGTTCACAGGCCTGAACCTACTGCTCCTGCAGCACAATGTCACTGCTGCTCTGTTAAAAGTGGAAAAAAAGAGACAGATTACATAATTATTTGAAGCGTTGGCCAGCCTGTGGTGTTATGTACGTTACATGTCCTGGATCAATATGTGTCACAACACAGCTGCTCTCTGTTGCCCCCAGCAGCCTCTCACAATCTCTGATGTCTTTTTAGGTGCTGTGGGAAATCACACGTTTTTTCCTGCTGGCTATTGAGCTGAGTGTCATCATCTTGGGTCTGGCTTTTGGTGAGTTGTGAGTGAACCTGTTGGATGTGCTTTCACCTCTTTCTGCTCGGTATCTTTCAGTCTGTTCATTAAATGTTTTTCTTTTTCTGCTCATCAGGCCACCTGGAGAGCAAGTCCAGTATAAAGCGTGTGCTGGCCATCACTGCTGTGTTGGCTCTGGGCTATTCCATCACACAGGTATCGACAGACAAAGACTTTATTTGATCAAGTGTTTGCACGTTGAAATCACATGGACTTTAAACCAAAGTGACTCACTATGGGTGAACTTGAAGGTTATTCGAGTCCATCCTGGTTGAGTGTTGGCCTTTTATCACTTTAGGGAACACTAGAAATCTTGTATCCAGACAGTCACCTCTCTGCCGAGGACTTCAACATCTATGGGCATGGTGGACGCCACTTCTGGTTGGCGAGTTCCTGTTTCTTCTTTCTGGTCAGTCACATTTTAACTGAGCAACATGAGCAAAAAACAAGAATAGGATTGGGATGTATTTGGTGGCTTTTTAAAAAAATAATAAATATGATTGTGTGTTTGTCAACAGGTGTATTCTCTGATTGTGATCTTGCCTAAAACGCCAGTGAGGGAGCGGATTTCTCTCCCTTGTAAGTCGGCCTGAGCTGAGTTTAGTTTTTTGGTTCTGTGCTTCAAACATTGTTTTCTTCTTTCCTCTCTGACATCATTCCACCTCTTGGTGAAACAAATAATGTGCAGTCTTTTGGATTGTGACCACTCAGTGACCACTGAATGTATTTGGTTTGCTTGTTTCCTTCAGCCAAGAGAAGTTTCTATGTGTATGCTGCCATCCTGTCTCTGCTGAACCTGGTCCAGGGCCTGGGCAGCGCTCTGCTGTGTGCCGGAGTCATCGAGGGCCTGTGGTCAGTAATGTCTCGTCTTCAACAACATGGACTTTCAAATCCTCTGAGATTGAAATGAGAAGCAAAAAGAGCTTTGATCACAATGTCTATAGAAAAGTTTACTTTTTGAAAGAAAAAAACCCTCTAAGAAAATTTTCTTCTGCATTTATAACTTTTCCATTTGGTAATTGTGTGTGCAAAATTAAAATGAGTGAATACAAAATTTAAATGACACCAGATCCTGGTAAACTTTCTTTTGAATGACAGTGGATTAAATCTGTCTGAAATGTGAAACCTACAAAGGCCTGGAAACTTTTTTCCCACTGGGAGAACAAAACGACATCATATCAAATGATCTTTGTGCTTTTTTTCAACACATCCTCTGAGCTGGATTATTCCAACTACTGTGTACGATACATGAATGCTCTGTTCTTGTGGTCAACTTGAGAAAAAGAACAAATCTTGTTGAGTGTGTTCCCTCCTTCATACTAAGTTTTGTTTGTCTCTTCTCTCATCAGCTGCGTGGATGTCACTACCTTCCTGTATTTCTCAGCCTTTGCGCCACTCATTTACGTAACATTCCTCAAAGGCTTCTTTGGGTATGTAATAACGCCACATGTAAATGCTATCTGCAACAAAAGCAAAACTGGATCAGAGATTCATTTTCCGGTTCCCGTTCTTCAGCTCGGAGCCAAAGATCCTGTTCTCCTACAAGTCACAAATGGATGAGCCAGATGAAAGTGACGTTCACCTCCCGCCAACAATCGCTGCTGCACTGGCTCGCAAGGAGCTCACCGACCAGGGCTTGTACTACTCCTCCACCCAGATCGACGGGCCTGGCAGCTCTCGCATTGTTGGGGCGCACCTGGATGACGTTGCCTCCGGACCCTATGGGTCCAGTAGCATTAACAGCATCGAGGCCGACCATTGGAGACCCATCAATGTGTGAGAGGCTGCAGAGGACAGATGGTCAAAGAGCTGGGCTGGTGTTGTGTTTGCGTAAGAAGGGACATTGTTTGGAGAAGTTGGCCAAAACTTGCACAACAAAGCTGGTGCACACTGACAACTGGTTGTTTCGCTTTGATGCCAGAACAAGTTATCAAGAGGAGCCTGAAGGAAACACCTTTGCTAGGCTATTGCTGGAGGACTGTGACTTTAGCACTTGCTTTTGTAACACTTTTGCCAGAGTGCGCTGTTGTTGTAGCCCCCTACTAGGAGCGCTGCCCTTCGTGTTGGCCCGAACAGCCTTGATATTGATTCTGTTCCACCGGTTCACAGACGTGGGAGCTTATTGACTTATCTCAGCACATTTTGCATCATTCCAGAATCCAGAATGAACTTCTCATTCCTCCTGACTACAGTTTAGAACATTTTTACGAAGGCTGTGACTTTATTGTCATGACAACGCGTGTACATTCCCAATGAAGGTTTAGCAAACCAACATCTCACCTGTCTTTAACAGAAGCTGCCTTATGTTAGACTTGTGACTGAGCTGGCAAATCAGTTTGCACTGAATACTGTTAAATCATTTTGAGTGTCTGTCGTCTTTTGAAGAAGGTGCTGCCCCGGCTGCTGCCTAGTGAATGGTGTAACAAAAAAGTAACTTATCAATGCAGGGTACTGCATTACTGCTTAGGGTCAGGAAAGCATCTACCTGTGAGGGGTGACTGAGATAACAAACTATACTTTAATAGCTGAATTTGCATTTCAAATTCACATCTTTGCTTTTTTTTTTGCTTTAGTTTCTTGCAGCAGACTGATTCCTGCCTCAAAAAGAATGTTTTGGAACCAAAGTATAATTTGATTTATTTAGGCTTGTAGAGATTCTTATGCATTTTCAATTCAAGCCCACTTTAAGATCCTTCAGCACAGTTTGGCTTTGCATGCTGGTAAAAATGATGCTGTTGTACATTTTTTGTTTTGTTTTGTTATGGGTGTCGAGTTATCACAAATGTGACCTCAATTGGTGAAATCTGATCAGAAACAGTTTAGGGTGATATAATGATTTTGAATTGTGGTATTTGCACAATTGGACAATGTTAAAAAACGTCAACGAGAGAAACTCAGGCAGCAGTTTCAGAGGAAAATTATATGATTAGTTTGTCTTTTTACATGGTTTGTACCAGTTCTGCCTCTGAGTATTCTTGTGACGGGAGTCTTAAACCACCTGTTAAAGTCAGTGTGTCATGTCACTATGGAAATATAATGTCTGTATAATGTGTTGGTATGAATGAATTACTGTATTTATGCAAGCATTGTTCATAGGTGGTTGTGAGTCATGTGCAAAACAAAAACCTAGAGTAACATTTATTTTTTCTAATTGTAAAAGCAGTGTGTTCAAGGATTCATAACATTGACCCCATTTTGGTAGACTTGATCTAAATTGTCAGTGCTGGTAAACGTTGCAGTGTGACTGGGAAGTCCTTCCTCTGTGTTTCAGGAACTGGGCTCGTGAGGTGCGTTGCTCTCGTTTTCCATCTTCTTGATACACACGTTTTGATGTTGAAGTCGTTTTTGCAGATGTGGATTGAATGAACTTTATATTTAAAAGCAGTGATTGTACAGTATTCAGCTCATGTTAATGCAATGTGTTGAGCATTCCTTGAACTATGAATTAAACCAAATAAACTGGAACTCCTGTCGTTTGCTTTTTGCTTCAAGAAACAAAACAGACCTGTTACACACCTGTCAGTCGTACCTGCATAAATCCTTGAAACAGCATGCAGCTGATTTTAGTAACACAGTTTTTAAAAGCTTTGGAGTGTCTAGATTTCAGTCGAGTTATACATTTTTACATTTACAAATGAGTAAATATTTGGGCAATAAGTGACAACTTGTGTTACTCATTTTTGCATAGCCTTCTAGATGACACATTTACTGTACACCCACTTTGAAACGTCAGTGTTCTTCTTTTCCTCTTTTCTATACATTGTATTCCAATGAGATAAAGCCTTTAAGTCTCCAAGTTCCTACAGTAAATGCAGTGGCAACAAATGTGGTCATACAATACAGTCATATTTTCAGCAAAGTTTCCCTTTTTTCTCCTGCTTTTCCAAATTATTAAATAACTTCACTTGTGCAATGATGTTTTAACTTTACTATTAAAGCATTTCAGTTTACATATTTGCTCCAGCTTTTTCTTCTGGAAATGAGACCTTACCATTGAAAAGGTAAACAATATCAGTCCCATATGGGAGTATTTATATGATGGAGAAAAGACGCCACTCAGTGGTTTATTTTGGTAACTACATCCCTAGATTTTCTCGTGCTGATGACGCAGCTGCTCGCCCTGAAGTCATTCCTCCTCCTGCCGTTTGTCCTAAAACGCCTCAATCCAGCCGACGCCGTTTGAACGACATTTCCCATCAACCCTCCGTCCGGTTATGATCCAGCCACAGCGAGTCATTGGGCCCAAATGATTTTATTCGTCCAATGAGGATTGAGGATACTGCGGCGCCAGAATGACCTTTATTGGAGTAATTTGCTCACCGGTGGCCGTGGCGGCGACTTTCCGCTGCATGCCTTCCACTCACCGCACGGCTTCCAACACTGTCCCCGCCGTTTGGGAACCGACAGCCGGTCAGAATGGGAGGCAATGGAAGCACGACGCGGAAAGTGTCGTTCGGACTGGACGAAGACGAGAAGGTCACAGTTATTGAAGGAGTCAAGGTATGTAGTTTTTTTAACGTTTCATTTCAACGTTCGTGTCGTTGTGAATTGTACCGGGAATAGCGTCTCGTGCAGAGGAGCAAGCAGCTGAAATTCTTGACAGGTCCCGTGTCCTCAGGTGAACCCGGGACAAGCCCTCCCCCTGTCTGTCAGTGAGAGACCCGCTGTCTGACGTCTGTAGGTCACCACTGGAACCTTGTCTCACACACGGCTCCAACTTACATGCTAGTAAAATCTCACCCGAGTTTTTTTTTTTAATTATTATTATTTTAATGTGCCGTCTACGTACGACGTCACTACTTTATGGACGTTACGTTACGACAGGAAGTTGCTCTGTTCGGACACTTCACCGGACTGAGTCTTGATACCGATAAAATGCTCAGCTTGGTTTGTCAGAGAGATTTAAATAAACTCCAATTAAACTCAATGCACTGTTATAGGCTGTACTTTTCTGGGACACTCAACTTTATAGTAGTGTCTTCAGCATTCCTCTCCTCGTTATTATTTTGATACCAGTGTGTTATTGTAAATTAACCGATTATTTAATGTTGTTCAGGAATACTTACTTGAAAAATGTTTTTTTTTTTGGAATGTATTTTGTATAAATGCTGTGCAGTTTCATTGCAGCAACAATACAGGTACTTTAGTGTATCTACATCTCACCGTTCCTGTTGTTATTACTGTTGCAGCTCTCTGAGGAGGTACTCCGGCGCATGAGGGATGCTCAGGGGTCTGACAACACCAAGCCCCCGCCTCAGTCCCCCCCGGATCAAAGCAAACCCCCACCACCAAGTACGTCCCAGTCAAAGACCAAGACAAGCTTTAGGTCTCACATACATTTTATTAAATATATCTTCAGTCATATAATAAAGACAAAACAAATTAGCCCTGCTTTTGTTTTCCAACATTCTCCAATTTATTTTGTCCCTTTTTTCCATAATTGTCGTTTTTTATTTATGAATCTTTATTATACAACTGCATCCGATATGTTCATTCTAGTTATACTTGACTGTACCTGACTCGTGTCACACAGAAAGTTTTTAACCACGGCCTCATCTCAGTGAACTGGTGGACGTAATGCTGCTCACTGTGGAGTCTGACCTTAACCACCGCCTGCACAAACTGATGCAGGTCATCAGTGACGTGAATATTGATATGTCCCAATTTGTTTTTTTTAGGCTCCAAACCAACAGGACCCTCTGCTTCAGAAATACAAGAAGAAATGCGAAAAGAGTAGGTACTCTTTTTTGCATTAAGAACTGTTCCTGTTTTTTTTCTTTCTTTAGTTTGCATGTGTAAGTACATTCTAAACTTTACTGGTCTCGTTGACCTAATCAAATTCTGCATGTCAATGTTTTTCAAGCAATATGTCAGTAGTGGTATTTCTCTGGATGTTCCGATTGTTTTTTTCACCATGAACACATTTTCCCATGCAGCGTGTGTTGTCCAGTTCAGTGGCCCGAGGGCCTGAGATTTGTGTGGGATCAAAACACCTCTGAGAAGTTCGTTGCATGACTGAATTCCTAAACTATAGGGGTGCTATTTGGGTCGTCAACTCACCATTTGCTGGTTTTGGGAACTTCTGTGATGTCACATGAAGTGGCCCAAGAACCCAGCAACTTTGTGTGCATAGAGATGTGAATCAACAAATCCAGTGTGAGGTCCCAATGTGTGAAATAGTGCCTCAATTACATTTAGACAAGCCTTTATTCTATTGGAGATAGTTGTTTTCTGAGCTGTTGGTGTTGACACAGTCATCCTGGAGACAGCTGAGGGGGCGGATGCGTCAAATAGCATACACTTGAGGTTAATGTACTCAACATATGCATGTCAAGTGGGCTGTCAGCACGAGGACTGATTTATGTAACAGGCATGTTGTTATGCTGTTGGAATGCTCCTATAGTATCTTGATCCTCTGGAGATTTACACACAACTCAGTCCAGCAGTTCTCACTTTCCTTTGCCATAGTGTTTCCTCGTGTTACGCAGAGTAAATATTTTTCGTTCATTTGAAAACCTTTCTGCAATTTTTTTTTTTTTTCGTTGACCAAACTTGTTAAAGAAATCAATGCAAAACAATCTGGTGTTCCTTCTTGAGGCTTTAAAGACAAAATGTAGGTCTTGGTGCTTGTTTAAACAGACTAATATAGCCCTGACCCCTGTGAATGTGCCTTGGCAAGAACAGGAACTTGTATGAGTTGTTTTCTTCTCCTTTTGTAGATTTGAGCGTCAGCAGACTCTGGTGCGGGAACAGTTGGCCAAACTGGCCCAAAAGGAGAGAAAGACTGCGGCAGCCACAGGCCTGGGGGAGCTGACCCCTGCCCTCATCATGGAGAAAGGGAAGGCCCATGAAGAACAGGAAAAGGCTAAGTTACTCGTGAGTCCCATCCAGTCTCTTCTAACAGCCTCTTTTTCTTTGAAATCATGCAGAAAAAGGTCTAAATTTAGTCAATAAAAATTCCCCTTTGTGTCTGTTCTGAGTTGGAGTAAATTTTTCAATTTTAAATCCTTTAACAACTTCATAAATAAAATAAATTCATGCGTCCTGAACATAATTATTATCACAAACGGGTGAACTGAGCACTTTTTATTATCAATCAGGAGAAGGGAAGAAATGTCTCCCTCAACTGGGGAAACATCATATTACATTCTGAAGAGAGGCCTAAAGATCCAGTTTATGGTTATCGTATTTTCCCTTTGTAGTGAACTGCACAAGGTCAACTAATTTATTTCCAAAACAGTCTTTAATTTGTGTATCATAGATACTGCTCTTTTCTTTTTTATAGTCTTTTATAGTGACACCTTATGTTCACCTCAGAGTGACTGCTGAGGAAGTAACAGTTGCAGAAAAGCAGTGCATTTTCCTTTGGAAACACTTCAAATTGATCTATTCATTGTTATTGGTTCATTTTAGTAGAAATATAGAATTATTGAAATTCATTTTTAAAACTTCCTAAAGCCTCTTTTTGCTTTTTTATATACAGTTTTGATACAAGTGTTTGTGTCAAAAAGAATACGCAAGTGCTAAAGAAGAATCACTAAGAAATTGGAGATGTTGCTAGTTTGAACTTTAGAAAAGCAAACAAACTGTGATTGCATTTTTCAGTGGCTGCATTTTTTTCTTGGAGGAAAATTGAAATGATCCTATCACATGTGCCTTGCAGTAGTTCTGCCGTTGTTTTCCCCAAACACAAAGTTATCAGGATACTTTTTGAATCTCTGTTTGCATTTGATTATAGTGATTGCACTGATTGTTGCCTGATTGGAACAGTTTGGTGCTGCTGCCGTTGCTTACGTGCTCATCAGCCCAGTACTGCTGTCAACATGCTGAAGGGTTTCGGGGGATTGATGGCAAGTCAATCAATGCTGGAGTATGTGGGAGTGAAACCAAGGCGTTAGGCAGCAAGATTTCTGAACGTTTTGATGGAAAATGAATAAATGTCTGTGACATAAAGCTTGACTCAGAGGCGAGATTTGTATTCTACAATATTTTCCATGCATGTGTGAGTGTGACATTTTGGGATTGGTTGCATGTGTGACTTTATGTTTTTATTGGTAACATCTTGAGGCCACGGATAGCCAATGATATTTGAGTCTTGTCAGTAATTTTCAGGTGTTTTTTCATTGCTTCACTTTAGTACAGCTCAACCAAACATAACACAGTCGATCTCCCACTACCCAGTTTCTCACACTATCTCCATCTCTGTTCTCCGATGGATTTGTCCTGCAGCATCTTTTCTGTGTGCCGACTAGCCGTAATGAATACTGAATGAAGCTGCTGGGTTAGCTTACACTGATGTAGGCAGCCAACGTTTAATATTGTTGCACTGCAATGAGAAAATGAACACTCTTGCCCCAAAGCCTGTTTTTTATAGACTTTTTTGCTGTCATGACGAGTCAATAGAGCTCATCAGTGTGTATGTAGTCCTGGGTTCCATTGTGTTTGCAAGTGGGTTGGTATGTTGGTAAGTGTAGTCTCTCATGGGAGGCCTGAGCAGAAAGTTTGTGTGTGTGTGTGTGTGTGTGTGTGTGTGGGGGTTATCCACATGAAAGCCTCTGTTGTGTGTTAGACGTCTAGACAGCACATTTAGCCATGCGTCCCTCCTTCCCCACCTCTGATTTTGTATTCAGTCACACCTCTGACTCTTACTGCCTTCTGCTCAACAATCTGCATTCATTGTCTCGCTGCTTCTACTCTACCTTTGCTTTCTTATCGTATAACAGGATATCACTGTTTTTGTGTTATTGGTTGAGCCTTTAAAGGGCTTCAAAGGAATCAGCAATCTGATTTTAAAAGCTCCTCCAGAAACGAATCTTCCTCCTTAGCAGGTGGGCTTCCTCGCTTCTTTGCATTTTTCATCGACCTTGCATTTCCAGCAGCATCACAGCTGGAGGCTCAAAAAACAAGTTTCCAAGACCCCCCCCCCCTTTCGTTCCCAACCTGCCTTAAAAGCTTCACTTAGTAGTTTTAGAGCTGCCTTATTTCTCTGAGAAAACACACACAGACACAGACACAGACACACACACAGACACACACACACACACACACACCCACACACCCACACACCCACACACCCACACACCCACACACCCACACACCCACACACACACACACACACACACACACACACACACACACACACACACACACAC